>BQNB010174355.1:0-13267 GCA_026074375.1 Tanacetum coccineum
GAAGTAAAAAGTGTGGAAGAAGTTAAATATGGAGAGTTCAGTCAACCCTTCCCAAACAACAACAAAAATGATGGTAGATTTAATAAAAGAGGATATGACCAGCCATCATTAGGAGAAAGAAGACCAAGCCTAACCAAAATAATCAATAAATACAAGGAAGAAGCATCTAAGAGACATGTCGAGCAAGATAAATGGTTAAAGAAATTTTACTAAAGTACAGAAACCAACAAAGAAGCTCATGACAAAATTATCCAAGGTCTTGAGACAAAGGTAAAAACCTTAGCAAATGAAGTTAAAGGGCGAGCTAACAATGGAAAGTTCGAAGAATGCAAGACAATCTGTACTGAAGATGGATCACCATTATACATACCTTTCTATTATTCCCTCGAGGAAATTGAATACTTTTATGCTAACTCAGGATTTTCAGATAACGAGAAACATGAAACTGACAATTCAGGAATGGCAGAAGCTCTAGCAGCACTTGAGGCCACACTTAAGATAAAAAAGAACCTAAAGAAGAAAAGCAAAGTGTAAACTACTATGTTGATCCTTATGAGCCCCCAATACCATTCCCTAGAGGATTAGAGCATCACGCAGAAGAAGCATTGGTGCACAAAACTATGGAAGCTTGAAGAAAATCAAGATAAATTGTCCTTTGTTTAAAGAAATTAGGCAAACTGACAGTTACGCAAAACACATGAAGGACTTGGTAGAAAACAAACCTAGGACCAAAGAAGATGAGGAAATAAGAATGAACCCTATGTGCTCTGCTCTTCTCCAGAATCATCTACCCCCTAAGGAACAAGATCCAAGAAGTTTCATTCTCCCTTGTTCCATTGGAAAGTTAGATTTCAATAATGCGTTAGCAGATTTAGGAGCTAGCATCAGCATCATGCCCCTTTCTATGTATAAATGTTTGGGCATAGGAAAACTCGAACCAATTAATATGGTGATCGAGATGGCTGATAACACCAAATGCACACCTAAGGGAATAGTAGAAAATTTACTCATAAAAATCGACAAATTTATCTTCCCGGTAGATTTTGTTATTCTTGATATGGTTGAGGACCTCAGGATGCCCATCATCCTAGGAAGACCCTTGCTAGCCACTGCACACGCTAAAGTAGATATATTCAGAAAGTCCATTTCTCTAGAAGTTGGAAGTGAAAAAGTGATATTCAAAATGAGAAGTAGTTTTACTACAACAAATTTTGAATCTGTTCGTTCAATAAAAAGCGAAACATGCCTAGAGGATGATGACCTTAAAAAAATTGATTATGATTTATTCTTATACGATTCTGAATCCTGTGAGTTTAACCGGTTACTGGGTATCGATCCAGATATTTTCTCTTATGAAATCGACATACAGGAATCATACAAAGAAATAGTATACAGGATAACTGAAGTGGAAAAAGAAAAATATTCAGCACCTCAAGAAAAAAAGGGTACATTGGTGTAAGGCGATTTTGCAAGAAAAAGAGAATGAGCGCCAGTATTGGGCATCTTGTAATCCAAATAGTAACGTATGTGATGGAGGAGATTTACCAATTAACGTAGAAAAACATTATTGGGAGAGCATAAATGATAGTAAACGAGAGGAGTTATAATGGGAAAATCTAAGCTTAAATGATTGGATAAAAATAAGATAAGGGAAAGTATGCAAGATGACCAGGGAAAGAATTCTCAAAGATCACTGGAGAGAAAGGTTCAGAGATAAAGAAGATGACTTAGAAGAAAACTTAGAAGACCCAGAGGAATGCGGAGAAGATAAAACAAACGCAATAATAGGGGCTATTCATGATAAATTAAACTATGATTGGTTTAATAATACAAGTGAAGATGAAGACGATTTAGAAGGGATACTAGATTATTTGGAACCAAGATCATATGACGGAATCATCGACTTGGATGACGAAGCGTATAACAAAAGAAGGTGCAAATTGTTGGGAATGACCTATGAGGAACCAACTCCGATTGTAATCAAAAAGTTAAAGTTACTCGATACACCGTTGGTCCATGAGAGATCTACATAAAGGTAAAGGTATTAGGAGTTGATGAAATACCAAGAACTAGGGTTAACGTTGCTGCATTAAGAGCCAGATTAATGGAAAAGATGTCCCATAAGGGAAATGGACAAGCAAAGACGTAGTTTTTGTCTTGAGTCTAACTTAAAGACTTGGTAATAAACAAAAGTGCTTGTTGGGAGATAACCCGTCTTTTATTTTCTGCATTTTAGTTGGTTTTTGTTGGTTTCTCTCTTATTTTGCAGGTTCTCTCCACAAGGGAAGTGGAATTCAAGGTCTCCTTGACTCGTTTTCGTGTGGTAACAAGGTTCTGTCTAGGCATAACCACATTGGTTACGCCGTAACAGATATCATTACGGTGTAAAGTCCTGTATTAGTTATACCGTAACCTTCTTATTCATATTTACAAAATTTTAAAACCACATGTTTACGGCGTAACCAATCCTATGGTTACGCCGTAAAACCTTTTCTGAAAACTAAAATAAGTTTGAAACCTTTTCAAGACCGTGTATAAGTAAATGAACTTTGTGGGTATGTTCTCTGGAAACCCTCACGAGACTTCACTCGTCCACTTGGGCCACCAAGTAGTTTAAAAGGCTTGTTGCATATGCTAAATGCAACCGTGATTCCTATGAAAGTGGGTTAGATTTTAGTGTATATTTATCTATGAACGTTTTATGCTTGTTGTGTCTAGTGATTTCATGGGAAACACGTTTGCTCTATAGACGTGTTGCAAGATTTCATCTCTTGCAGTTATCATTCGATAAGAAGAGCAACCCTCAGGGGAGTCTTTTGTTTTAATTCTACTCTTATTTCATAATTCCATTTCCTTAAATGCACAATAGGGACATTATACAAACCAAGTAGGGGGATGGGAGTAGAATTACCACTTGACCTATATTTGCCTTCAATTTTCTAGTTTTCTTTGAAAAATGATGCCAATTTTAAAATTTTTTGACATGTTTTTCTTCTTGAACTAGAATTAATCTTTGCCGAGCACACTATTATCTTGTAATTAAATTGGTGAGGTTAAGCCTATTCGTCCATTTTTATCTATTATACATAAATCCACTAAATATATGAGCGTGCCGGTAGTATTGTAGACTTTAGAACTTTGCCTGTACACTTTGTCAAGACCTAATTGGTTAGTTGGAATAGACGGTTCAAGAAGGCAACGTCTTAAGGAATCACCCAAAAAAAAGCCTATATGTGTGTGTGTTTATCAACTTGTCACACTGACTTGTCGACCTCCCCGTGTAAAACCCTTTGTTGCACTCAATATTAGTGCAAGATACCCCTAGATCACCTTGTTAAGCCAATCCATGTTTAAACCCTATATGTTTCGTTACACCATTTCACCTTAGCCTACCCTGTAGTCTTTATTTTCTTCGTGTTGAAATCTCTGGCTACTTAAGTCCATGGTTCGAGGGAATGGGTACAAAAATTTTATGCATTCGTGGAAGACCAATCATTAATGATCTATAAAGAACCCCCTATATCATCACCTTTGATATTGTTCATCTCAAGTGGTGGGACATATATATTATATCAAACGCTGCAGGGGCAATAATAAAAATATATAAACTCCTATAGCATTTGTATATTTAAAATGATGGTGAAAATATAAGCCATCCATGTGCTAGAAATGTAAAGATGGTGCAACTATAAGCCGTCTTAATGATTATGAAGAATGGAGCTAGTAGCCCATTATTGAAGATTAGATTTTCAGACTTAGACTCTTGGACTTATAGATAGACAGTAGCTAGTTATGACAAGCTTAGATTACTTTACACTATTTGTTTTGTGTTTTTATTTAACAATAATTATTATGTATCATGTGTCTTATCCTACCCTATATCGTTCTACATCCCGACCATTAGTTTTGCTCAAATAAGGGATTTGATTGCAATCATGTATGTCTATTCCATCATTATGGATGTGTATATGTGTTTTTGTCGCCCTTGTTGGTGTAACACTTTTAGGAAAGGACTGCAGGATGATTCGCCTTTAAACCTGTTTGTCACCCATGTTGCCTTTGAGACTGTTTAGACCATAATTCTAGTTGGTGGAGACTTGTGTACTTTCCAAGCTTATGATATAATACATGCTATGACTGTGCAATTGAGTGATCACCCTGAAATGAAACACTTAGATTAGTAATGAGAGTTGAGTGTTTTCGATCCTCTTTTCGTGAGGTGTTCGGCTTTGATATTTTCTAGCATAAGTAACTTATAAATTCATTTCTCCAAGTTAAATTGGGGAAATATTTTTATGAATTATTCTAAACGGTTCTACTTGAGGGCAAGTAGAAGTCAAGTGGGGGATATTTGATAACATCAAATAGTTAATACATTTTAATATCAAATTCCCTATGAAAATGCTTATAAATATGTTATAAATGTCTGAAAACGTTACTTAATTGTTTATATTTAGTTTTCAGGGACCAAGTGAGCATTTTAGCAAAAGACGTGGGATTTGGACATGAAATGCACTAAAGTAAAGAGTTCAAGGCTTGTTACGGCGTAACATCCCCGAAGGATTACGCCGTAACATATTTTAAAGAAGAAATGAGTCATCACAGCTTTTACGGCGTAAAGCCTCTCCTACTTTACGCCGTAACATTCAAAATTCATAGAAGATGATTTATCCGAGTCAGCGTTACGGCGTAACATAGGCGACAAGGTTACGCCGTAACATCATTTTAGCCTAGAAGATTGGAAGCCTACGTAGCAAGGTTACGGCGTAACGTCTCATAAGGGTTACGCCGTAACAGTTTCGAAATATATAAATAGAGCCCTCATCCGGCTCATTCATCATCACTCACTTCCACACTTCACAACACAGTCTCAAGGGGTGAACCAAGCCCCCAAGGTCCGAAGCATTTCACCAAAAGTCCAAGGGAGAAGTCACTTTACACAATTCTTGTATTTAATCGTTCATAACATTCACTGTAAGAACAATGATGATTCAATCCATGTTTACTTTCATTAATTCTTGCATTTCTGTTACCATGAGCGGCTAAGCACTCTTAGTGCTGGCCTAACCATGTAATTGCTATTGATATGATTATTGTTTCTTATTCAATTATGGTTCTATTAGATATCCTTATAGCCTCTCATTGATCCTTGTCTTTTGGTAGTATAGAGGGTGGCTTAGATATTGTTAATCATGTTATTAGACTTACCCTGTTGAACTTGGGATTAGCGGGGTACTAGGGTAGCTTGGCACCTATCCCTATGGTAGGAATTTACCACATTACCGCCTTTGCCATATTAAATACTTAAAAAGCACAGGAACTCTTTCAGAGGAGGTTGATAATTGGTTTAGATTATAGATTGGTCTTAAGGATAGTTGGGGATTAGCAACTACAAACTTGGATGCCCTGCTCGTGTGATCGTAGGGGAATGTGGGATCGCAAAGTAAGTATAAGACAAACCTTAAATGCCAATTCGAGTATGTCGATATTAGAACCACTAATGGAACTTATAATTGAACATTACACAGGAAAATGTAATCATAGCATTAGTAATGAAATGATTAGGTTAGCACGCTTTTCTCCCTGAATTCTTCTATCACTTTACTTTATTGCATTTACTTTTTGTAGTTATTAAAATCAACTTTAAAAACATTTTCAAACGTGAAATAATCAAACTAGAACTAGTAAACCTTAGCTCTTGGGATGACCTTGGATTTACCAATCTAATGCACTATAAACAACGTGGTTTTCTGCCCGTTAGTACGTGTATCGGTAGATGAGTTTTATAAAATTAAAAGGCATATATTTATTTAAAACAATTTACGCATCAAGTTAAGTCTCAACATAGTACCACCAACCTTAACCCAAGATAGGTAAAAGGCGTATGAAAAGTTGAGCAACCAATAGACCTAGCAACTAAAATCACACCATTATGAGAAATACCAATTCCCATGAGCTTACTTTTATGAAGATTGATCTTGAGGCCCAAAGCCAAATAAAACCACTTAAGAACCTTAACAATTGTTGATAAATTTAAAAGGCTCCATTTACCAACAAAAACAACATCATCTGCATAGAACAAGTGTGTTAAGCTTAAAGAATCAGCAATATGGATACCATTATAGAGCCCTGCATGCACCACGTTATTGAAAGACAAATGCAAGCTTTCCATAATCAGAATAAATAAAAAGGGAGAGAGGGTGTCTCTATCCTTTAAAGAATTTGAACTCAGATGTTGGGCTGCCATTGACCAAAATAGATCCCATAGCTGAATTAAGACACCCTTGAATCCAAATATGCCATTTGGAACCAAAACCAAAGTGGTTTAGGACCGTATCTAAGAAATCTGTAGGATCTCGTAACACTTCACTTCATATATTTAAACACGAAATCGGAACTAGAAATAAGAAAGAGAGAGTTGTTCTAGAGAGAGAAATGAGAGAGAAAAGAGAAAAGATTATTAGAAAATGAACAACTTACTCTTTTCTAAATAGAAAAGAGTTTATATACCCCGTCGCGTTAAAGGTACGCGCGGGTTAAAATTATACAACGTCCTCGTTGTATAGATAAAACATTAAAAACGTGAAATAACAAGAAACTCCCCCGATATTTTCTCGGTAGATTCTCCATGTTGTTTAATGAGCAAGAATTCCAGATGATTGGTACTTCACCAACGTTGTCAATTTCTTCCCAGCGAGGTCCTGTGCAAAATATAGGAAAACCATGCAATCCTATCTCGGGTATCCTACAGTTAAAAAAAAAATAAAAAAAAAATAAAAATAAACTATACAGCAGACCAATACGTCGTATCCAAAAATCTGACCATGGACATGCACCTTTCTGGTGGCCAAAGGACTGACTACTCCAAAGTAAATGGCTAACTGGTAAAGAGACATCAAATCCATTTAAAGTTTCAATGATTCACCTCTCACGGGAGTTAACACACCTGGAAGTGATGAGAATAGTCTGAAACCATATGATTTGATGTACATATAGTTAATGTTGCTGATATGAAGGGATGCTGAAAAGCTTTGAAGAATAGTTGCTGCAGAGATCAAAAAGAGATGATTTAAAGAACTGCAGATCAAGAATAATTAGAAGAGTTTTATTTACAACATCCTCAAGAAGCTCAAATTGAAGACATTTGAAGAAACTTGAAGTTCATAAGTGAAGATCAAGTTAGGGGAGGATTGTTGGGAAATAGATTGTAAAAGACTTAATACTGGTAGTATAACAGTTAAGTCTGGTAGTATTAGTTAGTTTTGGCAGTACTAAGTTAATACTAGCAGTACTAAGTTAAGTCTGGTAGTACTAATAGAATAGCAGTACTATAGTTAGTATTGGTCGTATTTAGTTAAGTCTGTTTATATAACAGAATAGTAATAGTTATCTTAGAGATATCTTAGGAGATATCTTAGGAAAGGATATGCATTATCCTTTCACACGTTTGTAAAGCCCATTAGAGTTTCCTTGGTGTATAAAAGGAACCCTACGGCATAGAGTTTTATATGTGTAATAGAAACATTGAAGCTTAATAGAAATCTATAGCAAAATTAGTATTATTGTTCTTCTTAATTCTTATGTTAAGATTCCGCATTAATACTTGATATTCATAGTCAGTGTCTCTCACATAGTTGATTTGGATTTATTCAAGTTAGTTATTGTCTTATAAAGGCTATATAGATCCAAGACCTAGGACCTACACCACTCTTAAATAAGAATGGTACATAATAATGTTCAACAGGGGTGGGTTCTTCCCATAATCTATTGTCTGCCTATGGTTTTTCAACTTCATTATTCTATTTGTTCTCATAGTCTTCATAAGTTTTGGTTCTTTGAATATCGTGAGTAAATAATTCCGGATCAACCTTAAGAAGGTAATTGAACTTATTGAATTTTGCGCATAAAGGTATTTCGTAGTCGAATAAGTTGGTTTCGATCCTGAAGACTTCAGCGATTTCGTGTTCATCATTATTAATTTCGTCTTTAAGATCTGAAACCTCCCTATTGCTAAGTACTACCTCATCGTTACCTCTCATCCAGTAAACCCATAATGCATTCTTGGTGAACCAATCCATCTCTAAATGGTTATAAAATTTTGAGGCGAGCCATTCAGGTAAAACCAAGTTAGATGGGTTGTATTCCATATCAACTTCTTGTGCGTGTGTTTCTCTTTGTCTCTTAATCTCCAAGTATTCTTCGAATTGCAGCTTATAACTTTTGATCAACCATGTACCAATTACCCCTTTCTTGACATTTTTATTCATTGTCTCATGATCATATTTGAGGTTCATCCATTGTTCCACGGTTACATCAATAAGCCTCACCAATCTTTTGTTGATGAAGATCACAGCTTCAGCACAAATCTTTTCGCACTCTTCGTAACTCATTTTCCAGTCATATTCCCCGATATCATTATGTGTTGGGTTACTGGTTTATTGTTCATCACATGGGGTAGGTTTAGGAACTTCAATTTCATAATTAAACAAGTCGTCATTAATTCTGCTTAATCTGTTAAATCCATTGAAGATCATCCCCATCTGTGTGTCATAAGTCAACAAATCTTCACTGATTTTGAGTAGCCTAAGTTGTTTGAACTCTTCCTTAATCACCTTTGTCATTGTTACTAAAATTAACCATAAAATCATTAGTAGAACCAGTTTGGGAAAAGGCATATAAAGAAATATAAGCTCGAAGTTCGAATATGAAAAACTTTTTTCAGTTGTTGTATCTGATGATCGATACGCCGTATTCAATGAATTTGAATACGCCGTATCAGTCTGCTGAATGAATACGCTGTATTTGTAAAGAAAGTTAGATACGCCGTATCCAATTGAGGTGAATACGCCGTATCAGGTTATCGACTAGAACAGTGTATAGAAAACAATTAAACAAACAAAATAAACACACAAATAAAGCAAATAATTAAAAACGAATATACAAAATTTTACACTAATCTAAATTACACTAATTACTCTAAATTACACAAATTCTAGGGGTTAAGTTAATCTAATGTTAAAAACCAAAATAATAAATAAAAATAAAGATTTACAATTTCACTCCCCGGCAGCGGCGCCAAAAAACTTGATGTGTCGTTATGTGTAGGTAATTTATTTATTCAAGATTTACATTTATATTTTGTCGACTTTACCTAAAACAACACTTTAACGGGCAGTGTACCCGATCAGATGTAGCTTCGTTGGTAAATAGGGTGTCGATCACTAAGTGCGAGAACGAAATCTTATATTCTATCAATATTTTGGTTAACTAAACTAAGTTAATTTAAACTATGTTAATTCTATTCTATGTTAAACCTATGCTAAACCTATGTTAATCCTAATTCTAACGGATAAGGGGGTTTTCAGTCCGAGAGACTGGCACAGGTTTTGTGGTAACTTAGATCAATTTAAAACAAAATAACACACGCAAGCAAATAAACAAAAGATAGAAGAGCGGTCAAGCCAAATAATAGAAAACTGTATTAACCATGATTAATCCAATTAAAACGTTGGTTTGTTTATTTAGTGCAATGAGTGCTTATCTCGAGGCGGCATATCATTCCAAGATTTAGGCGGGACTTCTTTCTAAAACCTAGACATGTAGAATTCTGTCACAATTAAACGCATCCGCATAAAGCATCCTATTTGCTGATTATAATCTATCTTAGGTGATTAATAATGGTGATCTTATTAAACTCTAGCTCATAGAGACTTTACCCACTTACTGTTTAATGGCAATTTATATTCTAGTAGTCCACTGTTCAAGTCTTTACCAAAGGAATCAGTACGTTATTTGTTGATCCTAGGTCACCTGCTAGTCCAACTTGTTTACATATCCCAAAGGTAAAAATAAGGCATTAATTGTGATCCTATTGTTCTAGATATATAAATCACTATATGGAGAGCCATCCCGGCATCTAGCTAACTTGGTCGGTATCACTAGATCTAGTTGAATGATAGGTCGCATACAAAAGCACGTAAAAAAGTATGAATTGATAAACATAAACAAGCAATCAACGATAAATTAAGCATTCGATATAAACAAACCAAACATTCAAATCTTCATAATCATGGCTAATACCCAAGGGTATTAGCCCTTAATCATCATAATCAATACAAGAGTAATAATTCAACCAAGGTAAACTAACCGAGTTAAACGAATGATACCAAAAATTGAAAGATTACTAGAGTATAGAAGATTACAAGGTGTTTCTTATGGAATTAGTAGCTTTACTTGACCTCTTCTACTCTTCTTGTCTTCTGAAAATCGACTTTTGTGGTTAAGGTATCAAAAATATGATCAAGCACACTGAAAACCCGTTTTTAGGTCTTCTATTTATAGTGTCTGGAATTTGGTCGATACGACGTATTGGTTGAGGTCAATACGGCGTATCGGGGGTTTCTTGGAGTATGGACCACGTTCGATATCTTCCAGAATATTTTATTACTATATCTTGAATATGGCGTATAGATGTCTCCTAGATACCGCGTATTGGACTTTGTTTCTTCGTGGTTTATTGTGAAGTGTCGGCACAGATACGCCGTGTCTTCCTTGATGGATACATCGTATTAGATGTCAGAACAATATTATTCAAATGTCTTCGTTTAAGCTTCAGAATACGTGCCTTTTAGCTAATATTCACAAAGTACTCAATAATTACTGCAATTCTCAAATATAAACGATTAAGTACCAATTCTTACAATAATTATATAAAATGAGTTATTTACATAGGTTAAATGATGCTATAAAATTGACGTTATTTGATGTCATCACAAAACCATACATATATGTATTTCCCTCAACATAACTCGGTGTAGCTCAGTGCAGTTTAGTATAGCTCACCATAGCTCGACATATCTCATTCTAGTTCAGTATAGCTCAATATAGATCAGTTCAGTTCAATATAACTCCACACAACTCATTATAGCTCAGCTTATATCACAATAGTTATATTTAGTATAACTCTGTGTTACTCACTAAGTGTTGTACTTATGTTGCTATGTTTATGTTTTTATGTGGGTTATTCTTGAGGTCGAGCAATGCGTTGATGTGGGGCATGTTGTGGGTCAAATGGTGTAGCTCATGGGTTAGGGTAACGAGTTTCTCAACACCATCTCATGATTAATAATTTGGAATGCCTCAAAAGTGTATTTACAATATCTAATGTCGAATAGTCAAATCATGCATTTTCAAGTTTTAGAATAAAAAGGGAGTGTTTTGGTTAACACCACACTTTATGAAATGTTAGCAATCGCGCGCTTTAAAAGTCAATTCTATTTACCCATGATGTGTATGCTAAATGAAGTAAGTTTTCAAGGTTTGAAGTTTAAGATAGTTGTAGAAGTATAATTTACGGAAAATAAAAAAGTGCAGCCACGAGCTCTCTACGATTGAGGTGAACATTACGGGTTTTTTTTAAACCGGTTCGGTTTTTTAACCGAACCGGTTTTAGTTAACCAGTCAAAAAACCGGTTTTGACTAAAACCGGTTCGATTATAAACCGGATCTTGAATATGGCGTATAGATGTCTCCTAGATACCGCGTATTGGACTTTGTTTCTTCGTGGTTTATTGTGAAGTGTCGGCACAGATACACCGTTTCTTCGTGGTTTCTTCCGGACGATTTTTTAAAAACCGGTTACAAACCGCCGGTTCGGTTTGAGGGAAACCGGTTTCAAAAAAACCGGTTTCGATTTTTTTTCCCGATTCGGTTCATGAACCGGTTTTTCTGTACACCTCTACTCTACGAAGTAGAGGATATTATCCTCTGCGGCGTATAAAAGTTGTGTTAAAAAGATAAAAATTTTAAGTGTTTAAACCTTATTTTTCTCTAGTTAACTCCTAATTTATGAGTGTTAATGAAATTTTCTCTAAACCCACTTATTGGTTTCTAATGTATAGTGAAATTAAGTCCGTTATTGTATTATTGTTATATTAAATAATTATATCGATCCTATATATAAAGAGAAAAGACATTTGGTTAAAAATCTTATCAAATGAGTAAAATTTGTTTGACCTAAATACCTTTATTTATAAAACAAGCAAGATACTCCGTGCGTTGCGGCGGGGTATAATTTTTTGCGAATCTATTTCGAATGAATATTGAGTAGGAATGTGCCCGCGAGTTGTGGCGGGGCTGACTTGTATTCAACGCATGTATTTTATTTCACTGAGCATTTTTTTAACAATCACGGAATTTGAATAAGTATTTGTCGTTGGGGCGAGTATAGTATTTTTTACTTATTTGGTTAACAAAATATGTGGTATTCGTATATATTTATTGAAGTTCATAAATGTTAACGGGGCTTAAAAGACCAAAACGACGTAACTTGAATTTTTGGGCGAGCGAACGACTTTTAGTATGTATATAAATATAAATATGAATGTGAAATCTGTTTTTAAATACAGTCGTAAATAGCAAAAAAGAATATGTTATTTATATAATTTAAACTTTCATAGAATTGTACGTTTCTGACCCATGTCGTTTATTTTAAAGTTATTACTCCCTCCGTCCCTAAATAAATGTCCACTATTGACTTTCGAATCATTCTTCGTCAACTTTGACCTTAAATTATTTTGATTGTGTTATATAATATTTGATGCAAAATATATGAATGACTTGAATTTTAAACGTATTTTCATTGGTATGATTTTCATTAAGTATTATATAACACAAACTAAATAATTTAAGGTCAATGTTGAAGAAGAATGACTTCGAAAGTCAATAGTGGACACTTAATTAGGGACGGAGGGAGTAGTAGTTTAGGGTGTGTTTTGAAAGTATGTTTTTTTAATATATATCTATATATATATATATATATATATATATATATAGAGAGAGAGAGAGAGAGGATCAAATAAGAAGAAAACTTAAAATGAGAATGATAAGAAGAAACCACAACCACACATTTAAGATGCACCTACAAAAATGAATGCATCTCCCATTAAAATTCTCTTTCCTATTTAAAATGTGTGGCTAGAAATCCTTCTTATTCTTCTCATTATATTTTTTCTTTTCACTTGATCCCTTCCCTATATATATATATATATATATATATATATATATTAGCCACGAATGATGAAAGAACATGTTGATTTTTTAGATATACATGAGAACTTATAAGTTTGGACTAAATATTTATGTAATTACAAAAAAGTTGTGAAAGGTATTGATGTAATTATAAAAGTTTGTGGGATTGTGGTTCCGACAAATCTCCTGGACCGGATGGATTTTCGTTTGGCTTTTATAGAAAATTTTGGACATGTAT
>BQNB010174356.1:0-13267 GCA_026074375.1 Tanacetum coccineum
TTGTTTACAACACAACCTTCTAGACCTCGTAATTAAAAGCACGGAAAGTATACACTAGCACATCGTATAAGTGTTTGGATTCTCTCTTTCTCTCGGGTGTATAATAAATTATAACAACTATGGGAAACAGAAAATAAACACTCATTACCTGTAATAGCATAGAAATTACTATAGGCTTGGCAAAAAATCAAACCTCCACTGCTAGGCGCAAGTACTAGTCATTACTATCAAAGAGGGCTTTTAAGGGTAGTGAGGGGGGGGGGGGATAGGTGTAAGATAATATAAATGGAAACAGAAACAGATAGGATATATTTGGGATGGCTTTTTGGGTGAATCTGGGGCGAAAGGGTTAGCTAATTATTTATAAGAATACACGCTGATTTGGTTACTAAGCTAAGAACTTGGATAAATATATACAAACTCTACACAACTCTACATCAATCTCTTTTTTTTTCTCTTTTTTTTGAACATGATACATCACTTGAGGCTTATAATTGCACCCCTACACTTGAGTTTTAGAACTCATAATAACAATCTAACTAATGATCCGATTTGAGGTGGATCAACATAACATAGAGCTTATTGAGCGCTGTTGGAGGTAATAAATTACTTCTTTCTGAATTCTTCATAAGTTAAATATTACCATGAATCCTAATCATCCTAAAATTGTATTTACAAGGATAATGACTTAGCAACCGTGTACTCAAATAATTAACTTGGGTTAAAACAATAATGTACTAAAACAAGCACATACAAGGTAAGATAAGGTGATTTCGGTGTAACAATTGGTTCAAGGGTGACAATGCTCTTCTTAATAGTCCGGATTAACCAAAAAATTACGAGAGCCGTGGAAAAGGATAGGCTCAGAGGGGTGTACTAGGGGTATCTTGCACTAAAAATGAGTGTATGGCAAGGGTGTGGGATAGTTATATGATCGAGGTGACCATCATAACAATTACAGATTTAAAACATTGGTTAATCCTAGTGCCTCTTATCTAACAAATCCTAGTTCTCACTATGCGGTCTCGGGATGCATCACAAAAACATATTCTAGAATTTAATACACTACTGGTACACTCATATAACTTTAAACCGATATCAATGTTCCAGAAAAGGTGACAAATACCATACGTACACATCCGTAACAACGGAATAGACACATACGACTACATTCGAACCTTAACTCGAACAAGCTAAAGGTAAAATTAACATGGGTATCAATAATGATTTTTGTGCTAGTCATATAAATCTCCTATAGATCTAAAGCGAACCTCACATTTTTTAGGATGAAATTGAGGTTTTTTATGCAAGTCATAGAAATTCTGTATCCTGAGACGCAATTTAATACCTTGTTTTTGTTGGTATATGTTATATAAAAAAATTAAATTTTGGCCAAAATTACTTTTTATGTTATGTTTTGATATATTACCTATCATTTAAAGGACAAAGCAAATGGTAAATGAATGAATAGTTTCTAAGGCTTATTTCCTCCTACACTTAAGTTGAACATTGCCTCTAATGTTCTTAAAAGTACTCTTAAAACGAATAAAGGGAAAAGAAACAAGTATAAGAAACAAGTAAAAGAAACTAGTACTACCCTCATTTGCTCAATAAAGTAGAAGAACTTGTGATAACTGGGTTAAATCGTCCACCAAGAATCGACCAATGAAACTTCCTACGGAGATTTCCAAGCTTCTTCTCATCAAATATTAACCTGTAAATCAAAAGACAAATACAACAACACCTACGTAAAATCGACAGGATCTAATAATAACAACAAAAC
This sequence comes from Tanacetum coccineum, assembly GCA_026074375.1. Lineage (NCBI taxonomy): Eukaryota > Viridiplantae > Streptophyta > Magnoliopsida > Asterales > Asteraceae > Tanacetum > Tanacetum coccineum. The sequence goes on from BQNB010174356.1 coordinate 1,784, forward strand.
TTTATGGGCAGATCTCTATATAAGCATAAAGATTATGATAAAGTGATGAAACATCATAGGTTTCTGCGCATGTATTATAAAAAAATTATAAATTTAATATTGCATAGTTTATTTTCAAAATAATAAAGAATTGTGGAATCTCACATGTCTGGTGAAGCAACGCCGTCATGATAAATCCTGACACCGTCTCCACCCACTGTGAAGATTTAATTATTCGTTTTATTGAAAAAATTTCTGCACGTAATTTTATTAGTTATAGCCTGTGTAAAATACTGCATAAAAAATAAGATTAATCATTACAACCATATGACTTGAAACTGACGTGAATTAATCTAAACAATTTATTTTAAATGTTTGAATTGGTTCTTATAAACCGGATATATTCCCCTATACTTATTTAATGCAAAATACCATTGATTGTCAATAAGTACAAAGTTAAAAACAAAACAAACATGATACACAAATAATAGCAAACATAAAAAGAATAAACGAAAAAGAAAAAAACATAAGACACTCCTAACTACTCGAAAAAAAATTTTAGGTATGCCCTCCCAAAAAAGAGCTTATCTTGATTACTAGTCTTGACGCTAGACTCGAAGTCACACTCTCATAGGTGTCATAAAAGTGATCAAATAGACATCAGCCCTAGGGATCTACTCTCCATAGAAGTTATCTAGAAGTGGGGATTGGCTGGAGGGTTTTGGTGAATTCATCTCCATCCGGATTAATTAGCCTAATCTTGGCATGCCATTCCCCATCTCTATTTTTGGGTGGTTTGTCCCAGTTGATTGGGCTCTTTTTTAGATCTTCTAATTCCTACATATTTCTCTTAAGGTTTACGGGTATAGCCCCTAAGAATTCTACCATTCTTCTGAATACTAGGACGTCCTTAAAGAGATTTATCTTAGCATCTCTAGCTATTTCCCATTCTCCAGGCAGATGACAGTCTAGAAAGTCCTTCTTAGCATAGTAAGGGGTTCGTGTACCTACACCATCTGAGCTAGGTCGTGTTTTGTACGACTCCTTCTTTCCTATTGTGGTCCAATAGGGTGCTTTCTCTTGAAGACCTAGTGATCCCTTCTCCTACTGCTATTTTGGCTTTCCTATAATCTATAACTGCATTGACGGTTGCTAGGAATCCTCTTCCTACTAGTAAAGGGGTTTCGAGGTCCTTCTTCATGTCGATTACATAAAATTCGGTTAAGAGTTTTAGTCTTCCTATGTAGACTTCTACATCTCTAACAATTCCAATATGATAAGACTTGGTTCCATCTGCTAACCCAAAGACATGGTCTGTTTCCTCTAACAGTCCGATGTTGAGCTTTTTAAAGAGGTATAACGGGATTATGTTTGTACAAGCTCCTAAATCAGCTAAAGTATCAAAAGGTTTAGAGTCTCCTAGTCTACAAGGTAGAGTGAATAGTCTGGGGTCTTCTAAATTTTTAGGCATCTCTCCTTGGATGAATGTGAACCTATTTTTGCCAAGCTCTAAGCTGTCCACGTATTTATCCAAAATTGCGTTGTACATTAGAGCAAGAGCTGGGACTTCGAGTATCGGCAAGTTGAGATGCAAATCCTTAAATTCATCTTCTAGAATTTTCTCAGGGTCTTCAGTTGGTTGTGTTCTAATCCTCATCCCTTTTTGTATCTGGCTCTTCTGGGAATGGTTTGTCTCCGTGGAACACGTTTTGACAACATTGATCAAAGTGGAGGGGTGAGATAAGCATTAAGGATCTACTGTTAGTTTACGACGACAACAAAACTGGAGAGGTGGAGTTAACATTCATTTTTGGGTTCTTAACCGTGTCACTAGGAAGCGCTCCTGCCATTCGATCGGTGATGACCTTTAAGACTGTGTCAATCTTATTGGTTATCTCACCTTGTTGTTGTTTGAAATCGGCTTCAAACTTAGACAATCTAGCGTCTTGAGATGCCATGAAGTTGGACATCAATCCTTCGAGATTTGATTGATTATGAAAGGGTTGAGTATTGTTTTTGAAGGAGCAATTCAGGAATGAACCATTGGGCTAAAACTGATTAGGTGGGTTTGACTAATTATTTTGAGGATTTTGGGGTTGTCTCCACCTAAGGTTTGGGTGACTTTTCCATGATGGATTATAGGCGTCACCAAGATTATTTTGCTCTGGCTTAAAAGTGAACCACTTACCTCCCGCTTTGTCGATACGCGAGGATGCATATTTAATAAAAGCTTGCTTGGGATATTCTATGCAGTACGAGTGTCGTGGGGACCATTGCAGAGATCGTATGAAGAAGTAATTTTGTCGATACGCGAGGATGCATATTAGGAGCAAGATGAGCTTCCATCAAGCGTTGGACTTTGATGTGCTGTCATGTAGGGTCAATTTATTGATTACCAAGTTTAAAATTTATATTTTGCCGACTTATCCTAAAACAACACTTTCACAGGCAATGTACCTGGTCAGTTGGGAGTTTCATGGTAAGTAGTGTGTCAAACACTTGAAACGAGGAACTTTTTCAATTTATTAATATTTTGGTTGAGTAATCTAAGTTAATTCTATGCTAGATCTATTCTATTCTAAACCTATCCTAAACCTATGTTAATCCTAAATCTAATGGATAAGGGGGGGTTTTCAGCCCGAGAGACTGGCACGGGTTTTGTGGTGACCAAAACTAATTCTAGACACTTAAACACATGCAAGCAAAATAAAGAAGATAAAAGAGCGGTTGAGCCAAATATAAGGAAACTGTATTAGCCATCATTAATCTGATTAGAATGTTGGTTTGTTTACTAAGTGCAATGATTACTTATCTCGAGGCGGTATATCATTCTTAAGACTTAGGCGTTACTTCTTCCTAAGACCTAGATACGAAGAATTCTGTCACAATTAAACGTATCTGCATAAAGCATCCTTATTTGCTGATTATAATCTATCTTAGGGATTAAAGCAACGGTGATCTTGTTAAACCCTAGCTCTTAGAGACTTTACCCACTTACTACTTAATGGCAATTTATACACTAGTAGTCCACTAACTAAATCTTTATCAATTAATTAGAACGTACTCGTGGATCCAAGTTCACATGCCGTTCCAACTAAGCTCATAATCAAAAGACAAAGATAGGTCGTCATTCGTGATCCTATTGGTCTAGATGTATAAATCACAATATGGAGAGCTATCCTGGCATCTAGGTTACTTGTTCCGTATCACTAGATCCAGTTGAATGATAGGTCGCATACAAAAGCACGTAAACAAGTATAAATTGATAAACATAAACAAGCATTCAACGTTAAGCAATCGAGATAAACAATACCAAACATTCAGATCTTCATAATAATGGCTAATACCCAAAGGTATTAGCCTTCAAACATCATAATTAATACAAAAGTAATGATTTAGCCAAGGTAAACTAACCGAGTTAACGAATGATACCAAAAACTGAATGATTACAAGAGTATAAGAAATTACACGTTGTCTCCTATGGAATTAATAACGTTGCTCGACCTCTTCTGCTCTTTTTCTCCTCTGAAAATCGACTTTTGTGGTTTAGATATCGAGAATATGTTTTTGCACACTTAAAACTCGTTTTTAAGTTTTCTATTTATAGGGTTTGGAATCTCGTCAATACGGTGTATCGAAAGGGTTATTAGGGGTTTCTTGGAGTCGGGACCACGTTTGATATCTTTTAGAATATTCATATACTATATCTTGAATACGGCGTATAGGATTTCTCTGGATACGGCGTATTGCTCTTGTTTCCTTCGTGGTCTTTTGCTGAGTGTAGGCACAGATACATCGTATCTTCCTTGATGGATACGACGTATTGGTCTTTAGAATAGTAATCTTCAAAATATCTTTGTTTAAGCTCCAGAATGCGTGCCTTCTAGTCAATCTTCACCAAGTACTCTATAGTTACTGTAATTCTCAAATACAAATGATTAAGTAACAATTCTTTACAATAATTATACAAAATGGTTTAATTACATAAGATAAATGATGTATAAAATAAACGTGATTTGATGTCATCAAATATCCCCCCACTTGAATCTTACTTGTCCTCAAGTATCCTTTAGAAGTTTGTAAAAAATGCATCCTAAGATTTTCGTAAAGCATTTATTCGATCTATTAAAGTACATAACAAACAACCTCACGAAATAGGTAATATGAAAACACCTCAAATCACTCAACTAATCTATTAGAAACAAGTAACTAATCGCTTAATTCTCGTCGTGACGAGTATTCTATCAAGCTTGGCAGGATCACATCCTCCACCACTAGAGCTAAGAGCTAACAAGTTATAGAGTAAAATGTGGTTTTTATATAAGGTTTAAGGGTTTCTCATTCTAGCCAATCTTTCACCAAAAGTACCACACCAACAAGGAGCTGCAGTCACACATACATTTTGGTTGTAACGAGGAAATAGACATTTGTGTTTATCACATCCTCATTTGAGTTAACCAAGGGTAAGAAGAAGAATGGATATAGGTTATATGATCCTTCAACTTTCACCAATAGTAATAAACCAACAAGGCAACTGAATCATGCATACATGGCCATAACGATGGAATAGACATGCATGTTCGATCACATCCTCATTCTTGTAAATCCATGTTAATTATAGGAAAGGGGAAATAAAGATTTGCAATTAAAATAAAAATTATGAAAACAAATACATTAAGTCTAAAATAACAAGTTTTTTGGGCTAAACACTTTTTTCCTGACGTACCATGATTAAAGACACAAAAATTTACAAGCGTCTTGATCATAGATCAAAAACAACAACCTAAGTTGGCTTCCCGGTAGTTCAACTTCTCCAATCATCCTATACTATACATACTTTTACAACACAAGTGCGATATCTACCATTTTATACAAAAATCTACATCGTTGACTTGAAAAACTTATCAACGAATAATCGATACCTTCAATAAATTCCTTTGGTAATTACGAAACATTATCTCAAACTCTCCTTCTCTTTTTTGTTGCGATTTTCTCATTTTTTCGATTTTTTTTCTAAATTATACTACAAATCTCGATGTAGTTTCATCATCTTCATGATAATAATAATTTTGGATAATTCCTCAAAATTCTTCACCTTTAATGTACAATAATTTTGATGGTAATAAAAAATACATGAGTTTTAACTACTCTATACATTCCCATTTGAGGTGTGCAAATTCTTCCAACCGTACCAAAGATAGAAAATGACACAAGATTCGGGAAATATATACTTTACACTTGAATAAACTAAAACTATAATGGATTTAATCAAACCTGAAAGGCTAAGGTGTAAAGGATTAACGAAACAAACAGTTAGTGTAATTCCCAAAGGATTGCTCTGCGGTTTTTTTAGGGGTATCTTATTCCTTATAGTGAAGTAACAAGGTTTTATACTGTGTTTAACTAACCAGTGTAGTTAGTTTAATAAACAACATCTATAGGCTATTTGGGTGTAATCCTAAAAAATTACCAATTTAAACAAGTTACTCCATCTAAATCCATAGTACTCATCACTGTGATCTCGAATAGATAAACCAGGCCAAGTTCTAAAGTCTACAACATCACTGGCACACTCATATTTTTGTGTAGTTTAGGTAACATTTAGAAATGGATAAGGTTAAATCCTCACAATATCTAATAAGGGTTGTTGTGTGCGGCTTATGTATCATGTAATTTCACAAAAGTATGCTTGAATTTTTTTATATTTGAGCATAATTTAAGTATTTTAGTGTGAAAAATAGGACAAGTATGCATTGTAATTCTCACCCTCCTACTTGAATTATACAACGTCCTCGTTATATAGATAAAACATTAAAAACGAGAACTTAAAAAGAATTAGAATGAGAAACTCCCCTGGTATTTTGCTCGGTAGATTCTCCATATAGGTTTAATGAACAAGAACATATTGAACAACCGTCTTAATGTTTCAAGACTCCAACACTTTGAAATTTCCAGAACGTAGATTCTTCACCAATATTGTCGATTTCTTTTTCTTTCCAGTGAGGTCCTGTGAAATATAGGAAAAACATACATTCCTATCTTGGTACCTAAGGTTAATTTAAACTAAACTAAACAAACTGTACAGGAGATCAATATGCCGTATCCATAAACTGGGATACGCCGTATAGAAACTTGTAAAAAGTATCTTAAATACGAGTCAGTCTGCCAAATATGCCGTATCATGTACATGAATACGCCATATTGTCAGAACTGACAATAATGTTTAAAAGCGCATAAAAATAAAGGACTGATAACGTCCAGACATTCAATACGCCGTATGGTATGGAGCGGATACGCCGTATTCAATTCTGGGAAGACAGAATCAATAAAAATAAATAATATTCCGGGTTGTCTCCCGAGAAGCACTTTTGTTTATGGCGAAGTCTTTAAGTTAGACTTTTCTTCAGCTTCTTTTCACTCAGCTCTCGTTTCCATCTATCCTTCGTCCATTATGCGAAAGATTTCTTGGTATGCTCGGCATGCATCTTCGCTTGTACTTGTCAAATCATCGTATTCATTTTCTTTAACAGCAACATACTCTTCATCATCTCCGAATGAATACTTGATCATCTCTAATCTTCTTATAGTGAAAACCAGCGGTTTATGAGTTTCATCACCACATAACTCATTTCTTTCATCATCTTCATGATCATTCTCATATTCCCATTCATTACGATCATCGTTGGTATTTTCAAAGTCGTCCCAACTTATCCAACCTTCATCATTTGATTAATCATCTTTATTGATTAATCCCTCCATGATAGCCTTATTTCTTAAAGCTTCTTCTTTCAGCTCGCTATCCTTCAAAGCATCGTACCATTCTAAATCTTGGTAACAGAGTGTGTTTCCTACTATGTAAGCTCCTAGTAAGTTTCCTCTATTACAGTATCCATCTTTTCTCCAACTACAGATAGGCCACTCCGAACATCCATTTTTATAATCAAAGGGCTTACAACAATGCGTAACTGGAGTGGGTTCAGTCCATACTCCAGTGTCAGTCCATGGTTTTTCTTGTACCCATGGCACGTATTTGTTCCATTTATAAATCCAATCATCTTTGTATTCGTCATAAGTCTTGAATAACTCAATATCTTTAGTAAGGACGTCCGGGTCTATCTTGAGTAGGTAATTAAACTCTTTGATATCTTTGCACAATGGTGTTTCATAATCGAACAAGTTTGTTTCAATCCTAAAAATTTCACTAATTTCTTGTTCATCATCATGATCAGTTTCTTCAAGATCTGTTGGCTCAATTTTGTCACTTCCTAATTTCTAGTAATCCCACAATGCTCCTTTAGTGAATATATCCATTGTCTTATAGTTCATTAACTTTGATGCCCACCAATTTTTGAACTTTAGATTAGTAGGGTCCCACTTAATGATGGGGTTGTTAATTCTGCCAGTGCGGGAAGGCGGGTACTATTTTCCAAAAAATTTAGCAGTCAAATCAACCAACTAGTAATTGATCCTTTAATTCCATTAAACCATCTTCATGCATCTTAACCAATGAGATTGGGAAATCAACAGCTCTAAGTTTATCCTGATTTACATTTGGTAAATCAATTGGGTCAACAATTTTTAGAAAGTATTCGATAGGCTCGACCGCGTCTTCCTCATTAGTTCTGCTGAAGGCATTATTGTGCAAATCATCAAGGAATTTTCTTTTAAGCTCATAAGCATTCTTTCCATTCACCTTAATGCTTAATGCTTGTAATCCCTGAAAAATAATTTGCTTGGTCATTAGTCATGAATTTTCTAATGGTTGATTTTGCTTCTTTGTCCGCCATCTCTTCTTCAATCAACTAGCTCCGATATGTATGATCTATCACAAAGGTAATCAACAAAATTTGTTCTGAAGAAGGGAAAAAAATTAAGCATGGAAATCAAAACATGAAAATTCAGCTTCTTCTACTGTTTCAGATGATCGATACGCCGTATTCAATTGATTTGAATACATTGTATTAATCTGTTGAATGAATATGATGTATTGTATAGAAAGTTGGATAAGCCGTATTCAATGGAAGTGGATACGCCATATCGAGTTATCGACCAGAACAGTGTATTAGAAAATAATTAAAACACGCAAATAATTAAACACACAAATATACAAGCAAACAATTAAAGACAAATATAAAAAATATACAAGATTATACACTAACCTAAATTACACTAATCCTAAGGGGTTAGATCTAATGTTAAAACAAAAATATCAAATAAAAATCAAGATTAAATTCTCACTCCCCGGCAGCGGCGCCAAAAACTTGATGTGCTGTCGTGTAGGGTCAATTTATTGATTACCAAGTTTTAAATTTATATTTTTCTGACTTATCCTAAAACAACACTTTCACAGGCAGTGTACCCGGTCAGCTGGGAGTTTCGTGGTAAGTAGGGTGTCGAACACTTGAAGCGATGAACTCTTTTAATTTATTAATATTTTGGTTGACTAATCTAAGTTAACTCTATGCTAGATCTATTTTATTCTAAACCTATGCTAAACCTATGTTAATCCTAAATCTAATGGATAAGGGGAGTTTTCAGCCTGAGAGACTGGCACGGGTTTTGTGGTGACCAAAACTAATTCAAGACACTTAAACACACACAACAAATTAAAAGAAGATAAAAGAGCGGTTGAGCCAAATATAAGGAAACTGTATTAGCCATCATTAATCCGATTAGTACGTTGGTTTGTTTACTAAGTGCAATGATTACTTATGTCGAGGTGGCATATCATTCTTAAGACTTAGGCGTTACTTCTTCCTAAGACCTAGATACGAAGAATTCTGTCACAATTAAACGTATCTGCATAAAGCATCCTTATTTGCTGATTATAATCTATCTTAGGGATTAAAGCAATGGTGATCTTGGTAAACCCTAGCTCTTAGAGACTTTACCCACTTACTGCTTAATGGCAATTTATACACTAGTAGTACACTAACCAAATCGTTATCAATTAATTAGAACGTACTCGGTGATCCTAAGGGTCACCTGCCGGTCCAACTAAACTCACAATCAAAAGACAAAGATAGGTCATCATTCATGATCCTATTGGTCTAGATGTATAAATCATAATATAGAGAGCTATCCTGGCATCTAGGTTACTTGTTCCATATCACTAGATCCAGTTGAATGATAGGTCGCATACAAAAGCACGTAAAAAGACCGTAGATATGAAGACTCTGTCATAAATTAAACGTATCTGCAAAAAAGCCTCCTTATTGCTAATTATAATCTATCTATGTGACTTAAAGCATACAACTATAACGGTGAACTATGTTCCAAACCCTAGCTCCTAGAGACTTTACATTCACCATACTACTATAATGGCAATTTATACCTAGTAGTTCTACTAAGCCAATCTATATCAACTAGAATATGAACGTACTCGGTGATTCCCAAGGTTACACCTAGCCGACTATCAACTACGCTCATAATCAAAAGACAAAAGCTATGGTTCGTCATTTCGTAAGATCCTATTTGGGAGTCAATATTTTAAATCTACAATAGGAGAGCTTAAATTCTATCCCTGGCCTCTAGGTTTACTTGGTCCGTATCCATAGATCCAGTTTTGAATGATAGGTTCGCAAACTAAAAGGCACGAAAACAATCTAAAAATTAATTCAAACAATAAACAAGCATTCAACAGTTCGATAAATTAAGCAATTCCGAGAATAAACAATACCAAACATATTCAGATCTTACAAATAATGGAGCTAATACTCGACATGTATTAAGCCTTAAAACAACATAATAAAATGCTGCAAAAGTAAAATTTAGTAGTACCAAGTTGAATAACAAACCTTATAGGTTATTCTGCACAAATTAAAAACCAAAAACTGAATCGATTCCGAAGATTCTAAAAAGAAATTACTAACCGTTGTCTCCAAATTAAAATTAATAACGTTTCGTCTCGTTTCGTCCCCGTTTCCCGCTCTATTTATCCGTTCTCTCAAAAACTCAACATTTTGTGTTTAGATAATCGACGAATATGAACTATTCTTGTTTGTCCTCAGTTAAAAAACTAGAAAAAACATCTGTTTTTTGAGTTTCATGATGTTTAAAGGTGTCCTTGGAAATATCGTGACAAAAAATGAGCAGTTGTGCTAAAAATCAACTTTTGTGGTTTAGATATCGAGAATATGTTTTTGCCCAGTTAAAACTCGTTTTTGAGTTTTCTGTTTATAGGGTCTGGAATCTCGTAAATATGGCATGTCAAAAGGGTTCGATACGGTGTATTGGAGGTTTCTTGGAGTAGGGACCACGTTTGATATCTTCTAGAATATTCACATACTATATTTTGAATATGGCGTATAGGATTTCTCTGGATACGGGGTATTGCTTTTGTTTCCTTCGTGTTCTTTTGGTGAGTGCATGCACATATACGCCTTATCTTCCTTGATGGATACGGCATATTGGTCTTCAGAACAGTAATCTTCAAAATATCTTCGTTTAAGCTCCAGAATGCGTGCATTTTAGTCAATCTTCACCAAGTATTTCAAAATTACTGCAATTCTTAAATACAAATGATTAAGTAACATTTCTTTGCAATTATCATACAAAATGGGTTAATTACATAGGATAAATGATGCCATAAAATAGACGTTATTTGATCTCACCAGACTTGATTTTCAAGCTCGATGAGACGACGGTCGGATGTACTTGGGACATCTTGAGATAAAGAGATTTCCTTGACTGGATTAGCAAAGCCCCTTGGGTCGTTCCAACTTTTGTTGTCATAAAGGGTAAGGTCCTCTAATAGCGCCCAAGATTCTTCAGCGTTTCTGTCACGAAGTTTACCACCGTCTGATTGGTCAATGGTTCATCTTTTGGCAGGATTGACATGGTCATAAAAGATTTGGACTTGGAGCCAAAGATCAATGCTATGATGAGGGACTTTTTGGAGTAAGTCCTTGAATCGAGTCCATGCTTCAGAAAGAGACTCTCCTTGATGTTGTTGGAACATCAAGATGTCGTTACGAAGTTTTGCGGTTCTTCCCAGTGGAAAGAATTAAGCAAGAAACGAGTAGTAAGATCCTCCCATGTGGAGATGGATCATGCAGGAAGACGTTTAATCCAATTGCTAGCTTGATCGCAAATTGAAAATTAAAGTAAACGCAAACGCGTACTTTCCCTATTTGCAACATCAAGGTCAAATAAGTCCACAAGTTTTAAGAAATCCTTGAGATGTTGATTTAGATCCTCAGACCAAAGTTCGTGGAATGAGCATCCGTTTTGCACCGACCGAATGGTGTCAGATCGAAGAGGCACCATATTGTTCACTTTGGGGAGCTCAATGGTGTTCCTATAGCCTTCGTGGCTAGGTTTGGAGTAGTCTCCAAGAGTACGGATAGGATTTTCATCTCCCATGGAGGTCAACAAAAAGGATTTGCGAAACAAATAACACAAAGAAAAGATAGACTACAAGAAAGCTAATGTATTAAAAATAAAGATCTCACTTAATAGGAATCAAGCGAGTAGACCTAAGTTAAACAATGGTCGAAACCTAAC
>BQNB010174357.1:0-13266 GCA_026074375.1 Tanacetum coccineum
ACCCAAACAGATGAATCATGAATGTACATTATTACATACTCGTAATATTTTATTTATGATATATTGAAATTAGTTACTTTTATTGGAAATTTTAAATAAATACAAATAATATGAGAACATATGATGTTTCTAAACCAGACCAAAATGAAACAAAGTCTGAATACATCATATCTTATTACTCGATGGGTGAAGCTCGTGCAAATAGGCCAAAAACTGGATTTATGACCGTAAACCCTCCATCAAGTACTAGATTATGCCCACTCATGTACCTGGCCTCGTCGCTAGCCAGGAAAAGAGCAGCTTCTGCAACATCATCTTCCACAAGAGCAATTCCTTTGAGGTTCGAATAAACGTTTGAGTATTTTTCAGGATGATCGTTTACCAAATTAGCAGTCAACGGCGAAGAAGGGATAAAATAAGGGGATAAGCAATTGACACGAATCCCATATTGGCCAAGCTCAGCCGCAGTGTTCTTAGTGAGACCAACAATTGCATGTTTCGAACATGAATAAGAATGAGAAACTATCCCTCCAACGCAACCAGACACACTTCCCATCATAATGATGTTTCCGCTACGTGCAGGGATCATGGCTTGAGCTGCATGCTTGGTTCCTAAGAACACACCGGTTACATTGACGTTCATGACTCTTTCAAAGACCGAAAGATCATTATCAAGGATATTCGGCTTTACATGCATCATCTACAATGGCTGCATTGTTGATCATTATGTCCAGCTTACCATATTTAGCAAGCGTTGTGTTAATTGCATTTTCAACATCTGATTCGATAGTCACGTCACAATGGACAAATAAAGCGTTATCAAGACCGATGTCTTCACAGACATGTTGACCTAGCTCGTCTTGGATATCAGCAATGACGACTTTGGCTCCATGCTTGACGAATAGCCTCGCTGTCGTCTCTCCAATCCCTTGAGCCCCACCAGTGATCATTGCAACTTTCATCGTCAACCTAACACCAAGCAAGGTTACAAAACTTTAGGAAATTCCATTACCATTTTGCCTATAAGAAAGAAGTCTAATCTTCTACGATATTTCCTTTAGCATAGTCTGTAATTTCCCATGTTAGATTACGTTAGTTCATAACTAGGTGGGAAGAAAGTCTGTAATTTATAAAGATTGAGATCCTCTAAACTAAGTATGAACTTTACTGGTATAGTTGTCTCACGAAAATAAAGTAAACCAGGCGCTTCAGTAGACTCAGTGTTATGTTTGTGAGAGAATTTTATCGGTAAACTTCATATGAACTTTAAACTCGATCCAATATATATCATAGTAATACATTATAAAGTTAAAAGGTTACCTTGGGACAACTTTAGACATATTTGGCATAGAACTTTGAATGCTTTTATTCAAGTCGTTAATGATGCTTATTGGAAGGAAATGATGCATTATACAATAAGCAAAGGTGAGTTTAAATAGAAGAGAGTATGAATTTTTTTTTTTGAACAGCAATATATTATTAAACCACTAGCAAGAAGCTAGAAATTACAAAGCCTGCCCAAAACCTCATTATTCTAAGACCCCAAAATTTATGTTCTGATGCATGAAAATAAAAAATGCTATAAGTATATACTACGTACATAATACGGAGTAAATAGTTAAACAAAGTAACAACTTTATACGATAATGCTTAAGGCTACCCACTATAGCGACCTACAACAACCTACATTTTTTCCTGCCACATCAGTTTTTTTTTCGGCGACTTATATGCGACTTTTTACCACTATAAAGCGACTTTCATTTTTTTAAAAATTTTTATCAACAAAATAAAATTTCATAAAATAAAAACATTACATAATAATAAAAAACATTAGATAATTATTCAAATAACATAAAAACATTATAATAATTAAAAACTTAAACTAATAATCTAAGTTATAGGTTTTCTTGATTTCTTTCTTCATCTCCTGCAGCTTTTGTTGTTGTATTGCCGGCAAAGAGGGGTTGATTTCTAAATTATAAAATAAGATGTCTTTATCCCTTTTTTTCCGGCTAATTCAAGTGTTCGACGCTGTATTTCAAGTTTCGCTCTTTTCAACTCCGCTGCTTCCTTACGCGCCGCCTCCTGGATATCCAACTCCCGATTCTTCAACTGTATGTAGGAGTCTTGTTGCTCCTGCATCTTTTCCTTTGTCGACTTAATGCCTAAGTATTTGTCGGCTACCAAATCAACAAATGAAGAAGATCCCTCACGAGACGAGGCGGGTGATTTCTTCTTGGCCTTTGAACGGTCACGACCCATTGGCCGATCTTCTTGAGCCTGTTCCTCAAACTCACCCGCTTCATTGTTCAGATTAAAACCACCAGATGCTGACCCCGAGGTGGTTTCAGAAGTCTTGGATTTTTTTCGCCCCTTTGTATTCTTGTAAAAAGAAAGCATCTTAATATCTATCCAACCTTGGTGATCTTTCATAATGTTATAACAATGCTCCAACGTAAAGTCATGCCTGTACATCAATTTGTATTCTGCATACGCTTTTTGGTATCACACAAACCACTTTCGTGATTCTCTTCAATATTATTGATGAATGGCTGCAAAAAAAAACCATTCTCAGGAGGAGCGAAACTCATATTATCATTTGTAAAGATCGAGTCGGTACCCTCTCGTTGAACCAGATTTTCCTTTCAAAGTATTAATAACCGCTTCCCAAAACCCTTACCTTCAAACGGTTTCCTTTCTCGTTCTATTTTCCGACACTCGAACAGTAGTAATCGCACCAAGCTTGGCGCAACGCGATCTCTTCCGCCTTTGTACAGTCTTTTGGCGGCTCCTTCTCCTTGATATCATTCTTCTTGGCCTTTGAAGCACGTTTTGAGGCTTCTTAGCTTTGTCTGGTGACATCTCTTCGACTAGAAAGTCATCGTCGTCGTCAACTGGAGCCGAACTGTGGCCAGAACCGTGAGCCGAACCATGACCCATAGAATAATCTTGGGTCTGGTAATACTCTTGCCTATTCATTAACTGGTCAAAATCTATATCAAGAGTAACATGATTAAGCGGGGAACAAGGTTGATTTGCTTGAGAAGACGTCGATGAATCCATAGTAGGACGATACAATCCAATTGGTGATTGGTAGAAAGCTTTTTGGTTGTTATACGGAGGAAGGAATGAACGATTTTGATAAAATATGTTATTATGTTGTGGTGGTTGTGGTAATTTGTGATTGATATTTAAAAAACCCAGAAGATCGAAAGCGCAAGGGTGGAAGAGACATGCGTGGATAGTATTGGAAATTTACATCCGGTGTTAAATATGCGGAACGCTATCCTTGAAGTCGGATTTTAAAGATTTTGATTGGGAGTTTTCCTTGTTAAACAGGCGAGTTTTTGATTTGGGGGAGAATAGTTTGAATTTGGTTAAACATGATGAATAATGAGTAATTATAATGTTAAATTATTTAAATTTAAAAAAAAGTTAAAAAGTTTTTTTTATGATATTTAGATGACAAATGAAGCCGTTGGCTTTTTCCATACCTCGAAACCAAACGTCGTTAACTACGACTCACATCACAAGACCTACAGCGACCCGATTCATTTGCTATAAACGGCGACCGCAAGGACTTCGTCGAATCGAGAGTGTCCGACCCTAACGATAAGTTAGTAGCCCTGAGGAATGATATTTTTACGCAAATAGTCCAACACCGTTCAATAGCGTTTGATAAGTAGTAATCAAGTAGGAATAGAAAATATTATTACGATGGAATGAAAAAAGTTGTTTGTTTACATTTATGAAATATAATGATTCATTACAATGATGATCCATTACACCAAAACCATTCCATAGGAGGGTCTCATACTATTTTTTTCATTACATCTCGAATGGAATTAAATTACATAAAACATCATCCTTAACTAACCACATATAAATAATTCGATATCATCAAATGGGTATTTTAGACTTATATATTATCAATTCCAGTTACAATTTATGCCGAGTAGCAAACCGGGCAACCATGCGTTATAATATAGAGCGGGTAGAATGATCTCTTCCATTACCATGACTCAGTCAAGTATTCATTAGTCATATATGGAGTATCTACAACACATACAAGAATCACGACAGGATTACTTATTGAGCCGCATTAGAATAAACCATTGTGCTGTCATTGATCAGTAATGCAAGAATACAAAATCAGTTCCGTTCCGTCCTACCAAACGAACCTTTTGTCTTAAAAAGAAACACAGTTTTTTATTTAGGCTTTATGTTAAGGCCTCGAATTGATTATCACCCAGGAGAAAAGATCCGTATAGAACATAATCTAATCAAAGAACAAAACACTTGATCTCAACCACTCATCTTATTTTCATCTAATGGTTCAAACAAGATGATATTTTAGGGTAATTTTTCTTCGATTTTGAGCTTTTTTTGAAAGTGCCCTCCACCGAAAACTCAAATTGCCCCCCACCCAGATACTAAAACCCAACATTCAACGCTTTAAAACCTTATAAATCCTTCTTCTCTAAGTAAAAATACTCGATTTATCATTTCGATACTCGTTTTTGTTCCGCATTTTGTTGCTATTGTAAATTTTTTTTTGCCCCCCACAACCTATTTGTCTGGTTCCGCCACTGTATCTAAGACCGCTTCTGAAACCGAGAAACATATATGTTGTGTCTCCAGAAACACACTTGGACCAATCCCACAAACGTTATCATATAACACTCCACCATCTGTAGCTGAAGTTGGCACACACACACACTGCTTTTTCGAAGACACACTCGGACCAACACCACAAACATCACGACCATCAACATCATCATGAGGAAACTTTCTTTTACTTTGATGAACCCTACAAACGTTATGATATAACCCCCCACCATCTACAACTGAAGTTGGCACACGCACACAGTGCCTTTTCGGAGACACACTCGGACCAACACCACAAACATCATCACAAAGGTCCTGATTACCCACATTACCCCGAACGCCATCAGCATCACCATGAGTATGGGTACTCTTAGGAATCAACTTTTAGTTTTCATTACGACAAACTTAGACGTAAAATGAAACACTACGAATAACGAACAACTACACAATCCTCCTAAAACTATTTTGTAACCAAACGACTAATAAACACCAACTACAACAGATATGTACTTATCCAAGAGTATATTAAAAGGCTATAACCAATAGATAGTACTAAAAGTGGCAGCTTAGAAACATAAGCAACAAAAGGGGAAACACTTATATGCAGCAAGAAGTACAATAGGCAAAACAATTGTTCATATAATAAGCAACAAAAGGTGCAACACTTATATGCGGCAAGAAGTACAATAGGGAAAACAACTATTCGTAAACACTGATAACCATAGAAAGAATAATATAGCAAACACAACACATAAAATACATTAGTACATAACCAAACCACAGTAAAAAAGGAAAAACATGCATAAAGACCAACATGCACCCATCTAAACTCATTTCTCTAACAAAAACGAACACAGAAAGAACCGCACATAGACCGTGACAACGACAAATGACTAATGAGGAAGAGAAGGTCAGGTGAATGCTAAGACCAAAAGTATCAGGAAATAACTATAGATGAACGAAGCTCCTAAACGACAAAAGAAAAAAAGGAGAAAACAACATTATGGCCGGACAAGATGCCGCAAACTAAGCCCGCAACTAAACTACACGTTTGGTTGGTCGTTTTATGCAATGGTAAATGTATGGTATTTATAATTGATTTATTATTTTAATTTAATTAAAAAACCCACTTTCATCCATTTTTATAAAATTAAATATCCTCTTAAACGTTAAACGTTACGTAAAACTAATTAAACCATTGCTTGAGAATTAAATTATCTTTCTATAGATAGACACTTATATATACTTTCGACGAAGTTTTTTTTTTCAATTTCCGCATAGAAAAATCACATGTGATTTGAAAAATCACATGTGATTTGAAAAATCACTTGTGATTTATTACTTTAAATTTTACTTGAATTTGTGAAATCACATTCGATTTATGGATTTATCAAATCACACGTGATTTTTTACTTTATAAATCACATTTGAATTTGTGAAATCACACGTGAATTTTTAAACAATAAATCACAATTGATTTTACAAATCACGTGTAATTTTCTTTTCAGAAATTTCAACACTTAACAATCATTGAAAGTATATAAAAATGACCGTCTACTGAAAGATAAAATATCATCGTCGTTACTTTAAAAATCACATGTGATTTCGTGAAATCACATGTGATTTTGTGAAATCACATGTGATTTGTGAAATTACACGTGATTTTTCTCTAAAATTTCGCGTTTGATACATTTATTTTTCTTGAACCTGAGGCGCTAGAGCTACTCAACAGAGTCCAATGAGTTATGAGCAATATTGCTATGACACATAGATCCACAAATGTGGTTTTCTAAAGAATCAACTTTTTAATTAAAGGGCTAGAACCCAAGGCCATTGGTCTAGTAGCATGTGAGTTCCACACCAACTTAAAAATTGTGGGTTCAAGCCTCGCTGAAGACATTTGTGAGATATATCGTGAGATATATGGTATAGGATGTAAAAAAAATTGTCGTTCTAAAAATAAAAAAAATTAAATTAAAAAAGGCTAAGGGTGCAGCATGTTGCTTGTTTGTTTTCCACTACTATATAATTTATACTACCTCCGTCCCACATTAAGTGTCCACTTGACTTTTTCAAAGTCTTTTTTCTTCAACTTTGACCTTAATGATTATTTACAATCTATTGGAACACGTCTAATGAAAGATAAAGATATTCTCGTCGCGATGATGTATTTTTCGTAGCTTGACGATTTACCGTTTGTAAGATATGCTGTTTTTAAAAAAAAAAGGTGGAATATGAGAGGAGGGGTAGCTACTTTTAGATTGGAATAAAATGGATGGCTATGATGTGTTCTTTTGTTCTTTAATATGTTATTGTTCTTATAAGATCTCACCTCTATCACCGGAGCTTTCAAATATTGGAGAACTAACCCGCGCTTCACTAAAATTATACGAGTGAATACATAAATGGGTATAGTCCCCCATAATTTTTCGATTACAAATGTATCCGGCCTTCTGGCTAGGCATGCCTTTTATAACAACTTAATTCGTGCCTCAAATAGCACTGGAATTTACTATCCGCTAACTCAGTTATTTGCCATTCACCATCAAATATCACTATTTTAACACGTTTTTTTTTCCTTAAACGTATTGATTTATACAGTTTTTAGCAAAAATCATTTTAAACAAAAAAAGGGGTGCAAACAAAAAAGCAATTACCCCTTAGAAGCTCTTATTTTTTATATTTTTATTTTGTAGTTTCGTTGTTAACTACTCATCTGAAACCAAATCTAGAGAACTGCAAACTGGATTGACGTGCACCATAAACTATTTTATTATTTCTATAATAAAAAAATCTAATTCGTAATTTACAAAATAACTTGCATTGTTAATTGTTGATTACTCTGTATGATACATTGTTTCGGACTAATTTAATTACTTTGTACTAATTTAATGTATAACATTTATTAAAGGGTAGGTTATAAAGACCCATCATATTTCTACTATTTGTACCGCTCTTATTTTTTGGTTTTTTTTTCTTTTTTCTTTTATTTTTATAATTTTATTTATATTATAAAACTGTGAAATGAAAAATGCGGAATGAAAAATATAAAGTTTAACAAGTCAAAAGTATTAAAATGATAAAAAGTACGGAACATAAACATATAAAAAACTGTGTTGCACTGTAAACTGGAGGAAAAAACAATAAAAAGTACAGAACGTGTGTACTTTTATGTGGGCCAGAAGGGGTACCAATAGTAGCACCCATTTATTTATACTCATTTACTCAGTCCGATGCTTAGAGGCCTCGGTACCCTGGCTGGTATGGGTGGCGCCATACCACCAGCCTAGGGTTGAGCAGTATTCAAGCATTTTAAGTACAATTTTGGTCTTTTAAGGGTCATTTTTGATATAAAATGGATATGTGTTTTCACACATATCAATACGTTATCCAACGGCTCCTGTTATTTTAAAAAAACCCATTTTTTTAAATTTTTACCGATTAAAAATCTATAAATAGCTCCTTATTATTTCATACTTCACACACACTTCCAATATATTTTCTACTTCAATAATACTCATTTTTCTTTCAACTATGGATCCAAACAATCCAACACCACCAACACCTACGATCCAAACAATCCCGACACCACCAACACCTACGATCATTATGATGTTTATTTTCAAGACGATCGGGAGCGATATACCCGGGGTTATACGGCGTATGAACAATTTGTAGCTATGTGTAAGCAAGAAGCCGGGGGTTCGGGATCTGCTCCAGAGAGAACAAGGACATACATACCTCGTGAACGAGAAAGGGCGGAACAACGGCTAATCGACGACTATTTTAGCGACGATGAGACTCTTTTTAAATATCCGAAAGAGAATTTTTAGCGAAGGTATCGTATGAGTTCTAGACTTTTTAATAAAATAGTCAGCGATATTTTAAGTTATGATGCTCAGCCTCTTCCCGAGTACTTTTATTTTTTTGACAAAGTTACGATGCTGTGTGTCGCTTAAGTATTTGTCATATTTTGAAATCCACATCCGTCATACGCCAACTAGCGTACGACACTGCACCTGATGCATTTGATGAGTATTTGCAAATTGCTGAACGTTGTTCACGACAATTTTTAGAAACTTTACTAAATGCATGCATATTTTATACGTTGAAAAATGTTTAAGAAAGCCCACTTCAGCCGATATTGAAAAAATATATGCATTGCACGAAGAAAAACATGGACTCCCGGGAATGCTTAGGAGTATTGATTGTATGCATTGGGAGTGGAGAAACTGCCCAAAGTCCTTACATGGTCAATTCAAAAAACGTGATCATAAATACCCAACTCTTATGTTAGAAGCGGTTGCGGATCAAAAATTATGGATTTGGCATGCATATTTTGGGGTTCTAGAGGCAAATAATGATCTTAATGTGTTATATTGGTCCCCATTATTTGATGATGAACTTGCCATTAGAGCTCCGGAATGTCCATTTGTAGTAAACGGACATACATACAAGAAATGTTACTATTTAGCCGACGGTATTTATCCAACATGGGCTACGTTTGTCAAAACGTTTTCTATTGCAAGGGATAAAAAAACCTTGAAGTTTAATAGAGTTTAAGAAAGTTTAAAAAAAGATATTGAACGAGCTTTCGGAGTCCTACAAGGTCGTTGGGGAATTATACGACAACTCGCACGTGCTTACGAAATCAACAAAGAATCATGTATTGTTGTATAATATTACATAACATGATATTGGAAGACCAAGGATTCGAAGTGAATTTAAGAGATATGTTCGTTAGTCCACAGCCGAACATTCAACAAACCTGGGTCGAAAGATGCGATTTACATATTAAGAAGACCAAAGAAATTCGAGATAGAAAAGTGCACAACGATCTTCGACATGACCTTGTGGAGCATTTATGGAATAATCACTAGTTTGTAATTTTTATTTTTTGTTTACGTACTATGTTTTTTATTTTTATGTATATTTTTTTATTAATTTAATGTGTTTTAATTTTAATGAAGTTTATTTTAGTTATATAGTGTATGCTTTATTTTATGTAATTGAAAAAAAAATTTAGGTCAACGGCACCACATTTTCTGATGCCAAGGGATACGGCACAAAATGTGATGCCAAAGGAATTCTAGTGCCATATGGGTTTTTACTGACGTGGCAGCAATTTTTGGCTATAGCACCAAGAGTATGGCAAGAGGGTACCTAGCCCTCTAATGTTGTTAACCACTTCATCTAATCATTATAGCAATATAACTTAGGTATCATTCTAGTGTTATATATGTTATTTTGATTTTTTTTATATCGATCTTAAAGAAGGTTTGTCTTATAAGTGTTTAAGTTATTTGGGGAAGGCGAACATTTTTTATTCCAATGTACGTAGTGTAATTGGGTTAATTCTATGACTCTTTCCGACTCTTTCATGGCCACCCTCAAATGTACACAACTAACGATATTTGAAACTATGACCTCATATTTGTGTCCGAAAAAAAATTGGATGGAAATTTATGATAATATGAAATAAATGAAAGGTGGTAAACCCGTGATAGAGAAACAGGGAAGGGGACAACACGGCAGTCGGATATTCAGATTTTGGAAGTTCTGTGTCACTCCATTTATTAACTTCTACTGTTTTGTGGCTATCACCTTCTAATCTTATTTTTTTTCTTTTACAAGTTTACAACTCTTTAATTCCATTTTTGGGCTTTTGATTCACATGATAGGTCAAATTATAGGTTCCCCAATTAATATTTGGTCCTTTCATATCAGAATATCATAAATAGTCAATAGGCAGGTCGATCATTTCGAAATAAATACATTAACTGGGTCTGTGTGTAAGTGGTGCCGTCGCTCTTGACCTACATTTAAAAAATATCACATTTTTATTAGTTTTGCATATAGATGTGTATTATATTAAACATATATAAGTTATATAATTCAAGTTTATATGCAATTTCTCTTTATTAGTTTACAAGTGTAATGAGACATTTTTGTTATTATTTAAGATCATCGAAAATCACGAGACGCCATGTTAATGAGTGAGGGGTATGATTTAATGAAAAATATCATGACTTGAGTTAGTTACGTATTACCAGCTGCTATATTTATTATTCATTTGTTACGTGATCCGAAAAAATATGTATTTTTATTAGTATTTGTTATCCAAGTTTGTCGTAATCATCCTCATGAGATGATCTTAGTTTTGTTTATTCTACTATGACGTAACCATATGAAAAAAGTTAAAGAACTTTATACGAAGGGGGCTTTAGCTCAATATATTATTACAAAAATAAAGTTTCAAATTTTACTAAACTTATAAATCCGTGTAAACATAATCCACTTATCGTCATTCTCATCTTCATCTTCATCTCCATCCCCTAAAATTTGAAAACAACAAAACAAAACCAACTTTAGTACAACAAAACCCATAAACAAAAGCAAACTAAAGTAAGCGAAAGGAAGAAACTACCACCAAAACGACAACGTGTCGCCATATCCGGAGCAATAATTATGATCGACGCACCATGCTGCAACAATCTGCTAGTAACAGACTAATTGGGTGAAAACTTAATCATAAAGATGAAAAATATAAATCTCAAGATTAACTTATTAGTCTGCTTAATTAATTAAGATAATATAACTCACCTTAGCACTTCATCTTGATTCTACCAACTGCATGTCGATTTTGTATTACCGTGTTTGGCTTCACCAAAAAATCAAAGACTGTGATTATTTTTGGTGGCTAATGTTTTTTTGATAATTATGGGAGATTGATGAATCACTATCTACATGACAACATGTAGTAACAATATCATCATCATTGTGGGTTATATAGATGAATTCCGTAAGGTTCAAAGGATGTGTTTTAATAAAAAAATGCCAACTGGATCGAGATGGATCGGGTTTGATCAAAAATTTAATATAAAATATTCAAATGGATCGGGTTGCTCTGACTTTACTAATAAAAAAATGCAAAAGATCCGGATATATATTAAAGTATTCAAAAGAAGATTGATGACATCAAATAACGTTACTTTTATAACATCATTTATCCCATGTATATTACCCATTTTATATAATTATTGCAAGAATTGATACTTAATTGCTTAAAGTTGTTATTTGCAGTAATTATAGAGTAATTAGTGAAGTTATGCTAAAAGGCATGCATTTTGAGGCTTAAATGAAGAGTTCGAGAAAGTCTACTGATCTGACAGCCAATGCGCCGTATTATTCTAGACCTATACGACGTATCCAAGACTTTGACGAATTAAAAGCCATTGCCTAACTATACGCCGTATCCACGTCTACGATACGCCGTATATAATACTTTGGTCAATGAAGAAAAACCAACTGGTTTTACATCAATACGAAGAAGATATGGCGTATCTGTGCCTACTCTTCACAGATAACCACGAAGGATTAAAGACCCAATACGCCATATCTTGATGACTTAATACGTCGTATCGAAGGTCAAAACAGTAGAAGATTCTAAAAGATATCAACTATGGTCCTTACTCCAAGAAATCCCCAATATGTCGTATCTCACATCGCCTGATACGACGTATCGATCAATTTCTAGACTCTATAAATAGAAGACCCTGAACTCAGTTTTAGGTATCCAAATGAAACCCTAAACCACCAAGTCGACCAAGAGACTAATAAAGGAGCATAGAAGGTCAGAAAAGAGCCTCAAGATCATAGGAAAACTCTTGTAATCTTCGCGTAACCAAATACGCGTTTGGTTAAGGTTTCATTTCTTTAATCGTTCAATAGAAACGTGTGTATTTTTACAATGACTATCGACTGATAACTTTAGGTATCAGCCATGTTACGAAGATCTAATTTTGGTTTTTTTATATCGATTGCTTAATTTATCTTGATTAGTTGTTGATGTTTCCAATTATACTTGTTTTACATGCTTTAAGTATGCGACCATATCATTCAACTAGGTCTAGTCGTACATATTTAATGCGCTGCAACTTTGGTGTTATTTGGGCATAGGCTAAGAGTCTGAGATAGCTCTCCATATTGTAATTTATATATCTAGAATCATAGGATCACAAATATTGACATATCTTTGCCTTTAGTTTAGTGAGCTTAGTTGGACCAGCAGGTGACCCTAGGATCAACGAGTACGTTCTTATTGCATTGGTAAGGACTCGAACAGTGGACTACTAGTATCATAAAAAAAGGTGTGTGTGTGTTTTCTCTCCCCTTGGGGAGAGAAAATCATATCCGGCCGCAATCTCCATGGCTGCTCTCCTACCTTTTTTGATCATCTTGGAACCCTAAAACTTTCTTGTTTTTAGGGATTTAGATCAATTGATCTTTTGATTGATCTATCCATCTTATTATACAAAACCTTTTTTAGGGTTTTAATTTATATGTATGGCTCACCTTAATCTTCTGGTTTTAGGGTGTACGCTGTTGGTTTGTGGTTGTGGAATGATTGATCTTTTTTTATTAATCTATCAATTCGTTATTAAAAACATGTTTGGTTTTGATTGTTTATGTGTGGCTATAAAAACCCTAGTACTTCCACTCTATAACTTCATTTTCTTGTTCTTAACCTTTATTGTTTCAGTTATGATCTAATTTAAGGGTTTTAGCAATAAGATTCGAATCTATACTTATGTTTTGGTGGGTTATTCTGGTCATAGCTGCTAGTTTGATTAAAACCCTAATTTTTAGGGTTTCGAT
>BQNB010174359.1:0-13266 GCA_026074375.1 Tanacetum coccineum
AACGTATAACCAACTGGGCTAGCTCGGGCTTGTTTCTTTTTTTATATGAATTAAATGGTTTTTTCACTAATGCCTCTTAATGGGTAGAGGAAGGTTTTGGTGTGTGTATAAAATAAGATGGATTAAGGTGTTTGGGCTCACCACTCACCTAATAAGAGGCATTAGTGGGAAAATGAAACACCCCCAGTTGGTCACCAAAGATATCCTTGGGGTTTTTGTTACCACATGCGAGAGGTCTCAAGTTCGAGTCTCTCCGTGGGGGTTTTCCTTCAAGGTGGGAATCTGTGGGGTTTTGCCCCATAGATGCGTCGATTTGAGGCTGGCAGGGACTACCTTCTGGGTATGTACTGTGGAATTGAATCACTAATTATTATTCGAGGCTGTCAGGGACTACCTTCTGGGTAAATACAGTAAAATCGAATAACTAACTTAGTAACTATACTAACTCGCCGTTCCAAAAAAAAATCAATATCACATATATATCAACATGCAGAAAATTTATCTAGTGGTTATGCATATGAGCTTGAGTCATTGAGATATAAGTGATTTCAAATAACATGAAAAACACATCAGGACTAATTAAAGGTGAGAAGACAAATCACCTAAATAAGGATAGACATCAATTGTGTCAATTTTCAAATACCAAAATTGATCAATATGCCCACTATTCCACAAGGAGTTTACAGTGTACAAATCACCTAAATGTGCATACACATCCTATAATCAGGGCCGGTCCTGAGTTTTCGAATGCCCTGGGCGAGGCGATAGAGAAATGCCCCTCCTAAGCGAACAACACACAATTTCTTTAGAAATTTCTAACCTACGCAAGTTGCGCCGCTCATCCCCACGCCAAGTTTCCATTAGTAAATAATATGTTACGGTATAAGTTATAAACTTCAAATTACAATTTCAAAATACAACACTTAAAACAATGTTATTGCTTGTATCTTGAGAAAAAAAACAAATATTATCTCATCATAATCAACATTCGCTAAAATAATATCACCATATCATGGAAAACAAATAACATAATCCACCCTATATGAAATAAATCTTATGAGTTCGAACACTTTAAAATTAATAACATAATCAACAATATTGTAAGATAATAATATATAATATAATAAACTACTACCTCCGTCTTAAAATAAGTGTACAGTTTGACTTTTTTAGAGTTAAATTGGTTCAACATAATGTGTTATATAATACTTCATGCAAAATATATGAATGAACTGAGTTTTAAGTTTATCTTCATTGGTACAATTTTCTTTAAGTATTATATAAAAAAAATATTTAAGATTAAAGTTAAACCAGTTTTACTTTAAAAAGACAAACTGAACACTTATTTAAGACAAAAAAATTAATACTTTTTGAGTTTCTCTGCATTTAATCCATATTACACATATTATGGTGAATTCATAGTTTTTACGTACTACTTTGCAAAAAACTGGATCTTTTGTACAACTAATGAAGCACACAATTTAAGAAGCCGACAAGTAAAATTTTGTGAAAAGGTAAAAATACAAACAAGTACTACATTTGATTAAAATTTGGAATTTTTATACGAGTAATGAAGCTTAGAGAGGAGGGAGTGGTGGTGTTATGGCTTCGTGCCAAGCCATGGCGTGAGATTGAACCATGGCGCACCACTCCGTGGTTCGCGCCAAGCACTCTCGCACAGCAATCGATAATTTTTTTTTGTTTTGAAAAATAACCGTTTAGAGCTGTTGGAGGGAGCGGATATTTGAAAAAAATACCCTCAAAATTCTATTTTTACCCCTTTAAAAATCCTATAAATACCCCATTTATATTTTATAACTTCACACACAATTTCTATACCAATTCTCTCATCTTTCACTCAAAAAAATGAATCCCAACCCGAATTGGATTTTCGGTATGCTTACCGACCCAACCAACCAAATTTCGGGGTCGTCTTCGAATCCGGGCGGTTCCACTCAACCTTCATTCACCCAAATGTCTTACTATCTAAATTTCCAACCTCAATATTCTAATCAAGAAGAACAAATGTTGTTTCACCAATTTAAAATGCAAATGCAAATGAACAAACAACAACAATCAAACCAATTCACCACTTCCCAACCACATTCCGAGCAACAATCTCACCACCTAGTTGACGAAACCGAAGAAGAAGAAGAGGAACCGCTTCCAACCCCGACGTCGAAGCCTAACCGCGGTCGTAAGAAGTCGGTAGCAAAAAGAAACAATGGAAAAAAGAAGTGAAGTTATAAAGAAACCAAAGAAGGACGAATTCGACCAAAGCCCGGCTTTTGGGAACCAAGCCGAGGAGTTACTTTTGGCGAAAAGTTTCATTCAAATTTCCGAGGATCCAAAAACCGGGTGTGATCAAAAGTTGGCGACTTTTTGATACAAAATCCTAGATGTGTACAATCAAGAAGCTAATAAAAAAGGCTTCCAAGAGCGTACAAAGAACATGTTGACGGACAAGTGGACTCCAATGAATGCCGCGGTTATGAAATTTAACCAATTGTATGAGGAAACGCTTGCTCATAGTGGGAAGAACGATGAGAACCATATGGCGAGGGTGCTCCAATTGTATGAAACCATCGTCGGGGGTGAGTTTAAGCACCGGAGTGCTTGAATCTTTTGAAAGATAGACACAAGTGGAAAAACCCCGAATCGACTTTGCAACGAAGAAGTCGTCTTCGGGGTACCGACAAGGAACCGGACCATTTTGGAGATGATGAGTTGCCTCGGCCACCCGGGTTGCAACGAATTGCTAAAAGTCAACGTTCCGGTTCTAACTCGAACACTAGCTCCGGTTCTAACCCGGTCTGCATATATCAAGAGTATCAAGGCGTGAACAATACGACTTAGACCCGCAAGGCCCAAAATGCAAGTGCTCTCGCAAGAGAGCGAAGACCGAAGACGGTTGATTCAATCTCAAAAGATTGCGGAGGACATGAAAGTTCTCCAAATCGACACAAGCGAGATGGATCCGACCTACGCCGCTATCAATAACGCCCAAAAGGAACGAATCCGAGCCGAATATCTACCACCAAACTAGTCGACCGACGCCGTTAAATTTATGTTTTTAAATTATGTCTTTTAATTTATGCATTTTAATTTATGTCTTTTAATTTATGCATTTTAATTTATGTCTTTTAATTTATGTATTTTTTTTAATGTAATGTTTTAATTTTAATGAATTTTATTTTAGTTTAATAAGTTTATTTAAATAATAGTTAATTAAAAAAAATTAAAAAAAAAGTTTGGCACTAGAATTCTGGTGTCAAACCAATGCCACTAAATTCTGATGCCATAGCATTTCTGATGACAAACTTTATTTTGCTGACGTGACACCACTTTTTGAGTTTGGCACGACCGCTCCTCGTGCTCTTACAATTTAGTTACTCCTTACCCACGTGGGTGATCCCACACAACATCATAAGTTTTTTTTTTTTGTACTTTTGTAATTTTATCTTTCTCTTTCCTCGATGTATCTATCTTCTTCCTTGTATCATTTTCCTCCATTTCTATCAGAAAAAAATCTCAAATCTCTTTCATATATTCTTGATTTCTTTCTACCCAATATGTATACATATGAACCTAGAATTTGATGCCCCCAAAAATTTGTTGCCCTGGGTCGTCGCCCACCTTGCCCGATACCATGGCCTATAATTAACTAATTGTATTGTTTAGAGTTTAGACCATCAGTAACAATCACTTCAATGCTAATCCATGAATTATGTATGAAGTCACGTCATGACTAACAGATCGAGCCAACATATAATAAAACCCGGATACGTATTAACTATATATAAGATAAAACCACGTCTATTGTTTCGTTTGATGGTCTGTTGTGATATTACTTGTAGAGTTGTAGTCATATATTACTTGTAGTGATATAATTACTACATTTGTCTCTAATTATTAAATTGTTGCTAGCAAGACACCTTTCATGACTTACTAACTCTTGCAAGTTTATAGATAGCCATTGTAAAAACTAAGGTAACTCCATCAGTATCTCTAACCAAATTGTTGATAACCAATTAATATGCTAGGTTAACACTCAGTTATATACTTTTGAAAAGTTTTGATCATTCGTTGGAATCGAAATATTAGTTGACTATAAACTATAACAAAGTTTATGACTAAAAAAACAAACTTTAACTAAGTTTAAAACGGTGAACAGAAACCAAAATAACAGAACAAGAACTTTATACTTGTATATAATACTCCATGAGTCCATGCATATGTTGTCTGGCTCACTGACCCACAATTTGTATCTTTCGTTGACAAAAATACGTGACTTATAACATATCAGCATCGTATCATTTCTGGCGATATCTCCCATGACTATCTTAAAATTCATCATGCCACATTTTATAAATTTATTCAATATTTAATACTCCTAATGTGTGTTTGTTTTATTAAGATGTTTTGAGTTTGAAATTCACTATCACATCTTCCTGATAAAAGATAGTTGTAATGTCTGAATTTGAATAAAATAATTTATTTTTTTATAATTGTATGAATGGTTTTAGTTGTCAATTTAATAAGTACGTAGTATATATTAAATCACAACAATATGATGAATAGCTTGAATGTTTTTTTAAGATGAATATTTGAAAGAAAAAACAATTATGAAATTCACCAACACGCGATTTCAATACACCATCGTCAACAAACGTGTTATGGTTAGCACTTCAATTCCTTGGCTTCACGAAAACTAACACGATAAGTAACACTTTGCCCAAAAATATTGTCTTCAATTAAGCCCAAAGTATAAATATATACGTATCACTCAACCCATATTTTTGATCAATACTTCGCCCAATGTTCTCTTGTTGTTACTACTTGACCCACATCACACACATTAAACCTAAACCTATTTATAACACTCAATTGTTGCCCTAGTTATATTTCTTTATCCACCACATAAACTATTTTATTTTCTCTCTTTGATAAAACACAACACAAATATCCAAACACGAAAAGGAGACACACAATACGATTCTTGTTGTTCTTTTCTCTGACAAAATACCATACACAGTAAACTTGTCTTTCTTTGTAACTTCACTCTTTAAGCGGCGCCTCTTGTGGTTCTTGATTTAAAAGAACTTGTTATTTTTTCAAATTAAGTAGGTGTCTTTTTTGTTTTGGTTTGATCGATATTAATCTTCATATATCTTTTCCTGAAATGATAAAACCCGAGACCGTGTCTTGTTCTTTTAGATTTCAACTAATATATATGGTTAAGAGGCAATAATATATACGTTGAGATCTTTCCTCTTAACCATATATATTAGTTGAAATCTAAAAGAACAAGACAAGATCTCGCGTTTTATCATTTCAAGAAAAGATCTATCAAGATTAATATGAACCCATCATCGATCAAACCAAAACAAAAAAACACCTACCTGATTCGAAAAAATAACAAATTCTTTTAAATCAAGAACCACAAGAGGCGACGCTTAAAAAGTGAAGTAACAAAGAAAGACAAGTTTACTGTGTATGGTATTTGGTCAGAGAAAAGAACAAACAAGAATCGTATCGTGGGTTTGCTTTTCATGTTTGGATATTTGTGTTGTGTTTTTTTAAAGAGAGAAAACAAAATAGTTTATGTGGTGGCTGAAGAAATATAACTAGGGCAACAATTGAGTGTTATATTTAGGTTTAAGTTTAATTAATAACAAGAGAACGTTGGGCCAAGTTTGATAAAAAATATGGGTTGAGTGATATATATTTTTACTTTGGGCTGAATTTATGACAATATTTTTGGGCCAAGTGTTATTTATCGTGTTAGTTTCCTGAAACCGAGGAATTGAAGTGCTAACCATAACACATTTGTTGACGACGGTGAATCGAAATCGTGTGTTTGTGAATTTCTTATTTTTTACTTTCAAATTTTCATCTTCAAAGAAACATCCAAGCTAATTATTCAGACAATTATAAAAAACAAACAATGTTATTTTATTTAGATTCAGACATTACAACCACCTCTTACTAATAAGACGTGGTAGTCAGATTGAGACTCAAAACATTTTAATGAAACAAACACACCCTAAGAGATTACCGCTACATCTTATTGGGTAAGAGGCATAACCTCTTACCGCGTCTGATTATGTGGAAAAAAAAGTAAAAAAAACAAGACAAATATCCAAACATGAAAAGGAGACACACAATACGATTCTTGTTGTTCTTTTCTCTGACAAAATACCATACACAGTAAACTTGTCTTTCTTTGTTACTTCACTCTTTAATCGGCGCCTCTTGTGGTTCTTGGTTTAAAAGAACTTGTTATTTTTTTCAAATCAAGTAGGTGTTTTTTTGTTTTGGTTTGATCGATGATGGGTTTATATTAATCTTCATATATCTTTTCTTGAAATGATAAAACCCGAGATCGTGTCTTGTTCTTTTAGATTTCAACTAATATATATGGTTAAGAGGCAGTAATATATAAGTTGAGATCTTTCCTCTTAACCATATATATTAGTTGAAATCTAAATGAACAAGACAAGATCTCGCGTTTTATCATTTCAAGAAAAGATCTATCAAGATTAATATGAACCCATCATCGATCAAACCAAAACAAAAAAACACCTACCTGATTCAAAAAAATAACAAATTCTTTTAAATCAAGAACCACAAGAGGCGACGCTTAAAAAGTGAAGTAACAAAGAAAGACAAGTTTACTGTGTAGGGTATTTGGTCAGAGAAAAGAACAAACAAGAATCGTATCGTGGGTCTGCTTTTCATGTTTGGATATTTGTGTTGTGTTTTTTTAAAGAGAGAAAACAAAATAGTTTATGTGGTGGCTGAAGAAATATAACTAGGGCAACAATTGATTGTTATATTTAGGTTTAGGTTTAATTAATAACAAGAGAACGTTAGACCAAGTATTGATAAAAAATATGGGTTGAGTGATATATATTTTTACTTTGGGCTGAATTTATGACAATATTTTAGGGCCAAGTGTTATTTATCGTGTTAGTTTTTGTGAAACCGAGGAATTGAAGTGCTAACCGTAACACATTTGTTGACGAGGGTGAATCAAAATCGTGTGTTTGTGAATTTCTTGTTTTTTACTTTCAAATTTTCATCTTCAAAGAAACATCCAAGCTACTTATTCATCATATTATTATGATTTAATATATATACTTAAAAAACGGACAACTAAAACTATTCAGACAATTATAAAAAACAAACAATGTTATTTTATTTAGATTCAAACATTACAACCACCTCTTGCTAATAAGA
Source organism: Tanacetum coccineum (assembly GCA_026074375.1). Lineage (NCBI taxonomy): Eukaryota > Viridiplantae > Streptophyta > Magnoliopsida > Asterales > Asteraceae > Tanacetum > Tanacetum coccineum. The sequence goes on from BQNB010174359.1 coordinate 7,243, forward strand.
TGTGGTAGTCAGATTGAGACTCAAATATTTTAATGAAACAAACACACCCTAAGAGATTACCGCTACATCTTATTGGGTAAGAGGCATAACCTCTTACCGCGTCTCATTTAATGAAACAAACACCCTAACTATATATTCTAGAAAAAGTAAAAAAAAAGGTATTTTGTTAAGGAAAGATATATAATGTTAAGAAGTGTGACAAAGATGTTTATTAGAACTGTAAACGAACCGTATGAACACGAACAGAGGCTTGTTTATGTTCGTTCGTTTAATATTAGCCGAACAAATAAATGAACACGGTCGCTTAAACGAGCGAATTCGTTTATTAAGAAATAAGAGGTTATTACATTGTTTGGTCTAAAGGTGGGGTCAATTTGATTTTATAATGGTGTACAATTTAATAAAATGGTTCATAATTATTTTTACACTAAAAATCAATTTTATTTGGAGAATCGTGGATGGCACCGCCCCCTTACACCTCATGTGCATCCGCCCCTAGACAAACATAAACAAATATAAGATCATAAACGAACGAATAATCGGACGTTCACGAACATAAATGTACGGACACGACTTTTGTTCATGTTCGTTCATTTAACTAAACGAACGTAAAATGTTGTTCATGTTTGTTCATTTAATAAATAAACGAACATAAACGAACTTTTTATCTAACTGTTTATAAAATGTTCAGTGAACGTTCGGTTTGTTTACGGCCCTAATGTTTATTGCTATGGTTTTGGTGGTGGTTATGGCTGCGGTTACCGAAGTTGTTGGTGTAAATGTGACGTATGATCATCGGGCATTGGTTATTGATGGAAAACGTCGAGTGTTGGTTTCAGGCTCTATTCATTATCCTCGTAGTACCCCTGATGTAACTATGTAAGTAGCATTATCACATAATGTATATTAGCGTCACTAGTTAATTATCAAAGTTCTTTGCAAGTATCGTGATCATCTAGCTAGCGTTGCTGGTTATGAAAGTTTTTTTTGCATATTATCACAGAGAGTAAAAGCACACAATATACACTCATGTATACATTCTTCATAGATTTAATCTTTAGTCGCTTTTTTTGTATTTATTATAATTTATAGTTTGTAGCATCAATTTAATTAATATTGCAGATGTGGCCTGGGCTTATTCAGAAAGCAATATTGGGTCAAACCCAATTTACCCAGTAATCCCAAACAAACCGGGTCAAAGCCCACCTCGCATGAAACCCAAGGATGATGGCTATGATGCATGTGATGGAAACTTTGTCAAGATGAAGGTTCGAGTAACTACCATCCTCCATACACTAAAGAGGAATGAGAGGGAGTTCATGTCGTGAATCTTGGTCTTTTGAGCAAAGAATTTTTCAAAGACCTAAAGTTTGTAGGACTGCCATTAAGGGATTTCCTACACCAGTCGAGCTTCATCGGATAGGGTCACTTTCTCATTATTGGGTCAAACCGGGTCAAACCCGCCAAACTGGGTAATCACACCCGCTGGACAAAAGGGCGGTTACAAAACGGTTATATAACCGAAAATAACTGTAAAACGGTTATTCTTCAATAGACACAACGGTTCATTGAACCGACATAACCTTTAGTCGCACCTTTTCATTTATTATAAATAAGAACGATTATTGTAAGAACAAAATTTGTATGAATGACATATTCTGTAAATTATAGCAAGATTAATAGCAAGATTATTTCTGGTATATTTTGATTCAAAGCTTTGTTTATTCCGATCCAAGATCAAGTTTTTTCCAACATTTGGCATGAGAGCAAGGTTTGAATAAACCGAAAAAAACACAAACCCAGAAAGGGAAGTCATCATCAAACGGGCACCAATCAGAATCAAGAAGGAACGAACAAACCTGATTCTGAAGGAGATAAAGAACCGCACACCAAATCGATTCATAGAATCGATTCGAATTAGCAAGAAAACCCCAAATTTTAGGCGGTTAGCAAGATCCCCAATTTGCGAAACCCTAGTTTTCGCAAAACAATCAAGGGAATCGAAGCAAGAAGATCATAACACACTCGCAAGAAACAAGAAGGTTGAACCAACCATACTTGATCGGTGGACAAACCATCAAGGCAAGAAAGGAGCAAGTTGTAATCGGTCTCAGAGAAAGAAAGAGAGATTTGATATCTCAAAAGAAAAAGGCACGGCACAACTGATAAAGAAAGAGGAGGCGCACAAATTACTATAACATAAGGAATAGGGCACCGGTTTTTTAACCTATCAGGTTTCAAGCAAAAAACTATTTAACCCCTCAATTTTATTTTCTTTACAATCTATATTATATTATTAGTTTTGTTTAGAAAATACATCTTTTAAATTTAAGTTAGTATACTTTTAAACTTTTGAAAAATATATTAAAGTAAGCAAGATATAAAAAAAAAAAACGAGTTTTATTTTTTATCTAAAAGGAAAAATATTTTTTTTACTTTTAAAAAAAATACAAATTAACAAGATAAATCCGAATCCTTTTGATTCATAGCAAGTCAAATCGAACCCTCTTTGTGGTTCATAGCAAGTCAAACCGAACCCTCTTTGTGGTTCATAGCAAGTCAAAACCAAACCCTTTTGGTTCACAGCAAGTTAAACCGAACCCTTAGGTTCTTAGCAAGTCAAAAATCGAATCCTTAGGTTTATAGCAAGACCCGAGCCTTAAGATTCAAATAGCAAGGATCATTTTCTTTGATCAAAACACAATATTGATTAGCAAGTTGGTCAATATTAAGCAGTTTAGCAAGAAAATCAGAAACCATATCGGTTCCGATTTTAAAAATCTAGCAAGTTAAGCCCTAATTAGCAACTTGGTTAGGAGCGCGAAGGTTGATTAGCAAGATGATCAACGTTCGTACTGGGTAGCAAGTAGCCCAGAAAGCAAGTTTATTGGGTAGCAAGTAGCCCAAACAGCAAGGAATTTAATCATAAATTCTAAGCAAGCAAGCAAGAGAAACTTCATAGTTTCTATAAAAAGCAAGATTTTTGATCCTTTGATCAAACACCAAACAGCAAGGAATTCAATTACTGATTCTAAGCAAGCGAGCAAGAGAAACTTCATAGTTTCTATATAAGCAAGGTACAGAAGCAAGAAAGAAACAGATGGCGAGCAAGAAACAACAATAGATGAGAATGCAGAAAAGATCGTGGCGTCTATCAAACAATATTAAGAAATGGATACAATGCAATTAAAGTCGCGAAAGAATGCACGAAGTGGAAAAACAATAAGCAAGAAGAATCTCATCTCATCTATGACACTGACACTAAACCTACATTACTTTGAAGACAAGTCAAGACGCAGCGTTTGTGATTAAGGGGGAGAATGTTGGGTCAAACCGGGTCAAACCCACCCAACTGGGTAATCACACCCGCTGTCAAAGCAGTTACAAAAGAGCAGTTACAATGACGGTTACAAAGCAGTTAAATAACTGTTTTGACAGTTATTTCAAAGAGTCACAACGGTTCATTGAACAGACACAACCTTTAGATCATACCTATTCGTTTAGTATAAATAGGACCAGATTATGTAAAACAAATGTATGATGACTGTAATAATGCAAGAATCATCAGAATAATGATTGCTATGTATGACAGATTCTGTAAAGTTATAGCAAGATTTAATAGCAAGTTTATTTCTGGTATATTTTGATTCAAAGCGTTGTTTATTCCGATCCAAGATCAAGTTTTTTCCAACATTCTTTGACTGATTTTCCGGAGAGGATGAAGCCATTATTAGGTTCAATGATGCACAACCTTCCACACAAAACTTCAAATAGCGCAATGCTAAAAGAATAGACGTTAGATTTTTTGGTCACGACTCCTGAAGTGTAGTATTCTGGTTCACAATACCCATGTGTCGCACATCCATTTGAAACAATGAGACTCATATCAAAACCAGTTACACTTAACTTGGACAATCCAAGATCAGATATTTTCGCAACCCAATTCTCATCAATCAAAATGTTTGAACTTTTATAACCCTGTGGATAATCGTTCGATGCCCTCCAATATGGTTATGGAGGTGATTCAAATCACGAGCTGCATCAGCACAAATTTTGAGTCTTTCTAACCACGTGAGAGTAGTACAACTCTCATCACGATTACGCCGTATGTATCTATCCAAACTTCCACGCGCTGCATACTCATAGACAATAATTTTCTCCTTTCCCTCGTCACAATTACCGAGAAGAGAGACGATGTTTGGATGTTGTTGACTAGAGAGCAACTAAATCTCTGTCAAAAACTCTTTTAAGCCTTGTCCGCACTGCTCATTCAACCTCTTTACGGCAACTGTGGTATCTTTTCCATTGATTGAGAGTACTCCTTTGTACACCTAACCATATCCACCTCTTCCGATACAAGTTTTGAATTTTTCGGTGGCTACGTCTATCTTCTCAAATGGTATTTTGAGACCTTCCCAATTTTTCATTATTGACATTATATCACTACTATTACTTTACTAGTCGTACATTATACATTAACCAACCAAGATTCACTGTTCAAAATAATTAAGGATATTTTTGTAATCTGCATTTGTTAACCAATAAAGGCCCTCCGTTAAAAAACATAGCCAGTAAAAAAACATTAGTAATTGTAAACAAGGGCACCTCTATAAATGTAAGTCCATTGACTAACAAATTTTCACCGTAACTGAATCATGCAAATATTCGAGCAAACAAAAACTAAAAAACCATAGTATAACAAGAGCAATAAAAAAACCATGTGTTAATCTAATCTATAAATAAATAAATAAATAAATAGGATCCATAACTATAATGACAATATAAAGATACAAACAACATCAAATGCTGCGAATTTTCACCGTAACTGAAGCTTTTTTACCTGGTAAAAGAAGCAAAAAGTGATAGAAGCAGCGATGGGGCGGGATCTATGTCGTGTAATGTTCTTCTTTGACAAGGATGGGTTGGAAGGGGGTTTTCAAGATGTGTTTAGATGAGGTTTTTTCAGTGAGAGAAACAAGTAGGTTGTTCAAATAATGTTAAACCAAAACCACATATACCTCACCCATATTTGCAACCACCACATCTACTTCGTATCTTTTTTTAACCCAAACCCCTTTTTTTCACCTTATTACTTGATACATAATAATGTCTTCAGTTAACCATGACGGCCTTGCTCACTTAAAAAGTCATTTGTGTACGACGTGAATACTAATCCAAAACTAATACTCTAACACTCTTGAAAGTATACTTTCTGCCACCAACAACTTCGTTGACGAAAATGTCATCCGCAAAGGTGGAACTGAAAACCGTTATAAGGGACGGCTTTTGTGGTTGGGCGAGTTGATTGATATCTTTGCTCGGAGGTTAGATATCTTAGACTAGGAGGATGGCGAAAAAATACTTTTGGAATGAGGTTTCAATGTTGTCTGGTCTTAACCTCTAAAATGTAGTTTCTCTTGTTGGGTATCACTTGTATGTATCGGCTCTGTCCCTGAAGCTGCTATATCCGCTATTGATAACTACATCATCTTTTATTATTCACTGTGTTCAAGGGATTAAAGACTGGAGGGTCACCAGAAGCTTTTCTTAGTGCAAAGTATCTATGAAAGCAGGCATTTACATCTTTCTCGCATTGGAAAGCTTACCATCTATTTATGAAAGCAGGCATTTACATCTTTCTCGCATTTAACGATTCACGAGTCGCATTACTCAAACCACTTAAGCACACTAGTAAGAACCGGCAAAATGCCCTTTGTCAAGATAATGCCGCCCAAAGTAAGGACTAGGGTATGTTTTAGCTTTCTTTTGGAATTGCTTTAGAACGAAATAGCATACTTTTCTCATATTTTTTGAAAAACACTAATTTGCATTGTGTTAATTAAACTTTGAAAGATTTATGAAAAAAAAATTTAGATTTTAAAAAAAGTCATGACCCGACCGAGTTTATCAAGCCGAGTCAACTAAAAACCATAAGCCAACAATTCAATCCCGTTCTCAAAAAATAATAAAGGATTACATCTGGCCCACCGGTTAGGTCAACCCGGATATCCAAAATTGCCATAG
>BQNB010174361.1:0-13266 GCA_026074375.1 Tanacetum coccineum
GTCACCAGTCATAGATGTGTCGTAACATGACACTATAAGCAACTACAATCCAATAAACATGACCCATGACACATGTTAATTGCCCATTGTCACCAGTCATGGATGTGTCGTAACATGACACTCTAACATATCTATGTTTATATACCATTTGTCATCTTATGCGTAACGATATCACATCGAGTTATTCGTTTAACATCTTATGCGTAACGATATCACATCGAGTCATCCGTTTAACATCTCATGTATAACGATACCATCTCAACTCATCCATTTAACATCTCTTAAAATAATCCGTGTGTCAAACTTCTGTATTCGTTTGACTCTTTACCTTATAAACGCATATAACCGAATATAAAAGCCTCATTTTTGCTATCGATAAGAGTGGTACTTATAAGCTTAAGCATATAGTTTTTTTGAAACACTAGGGTTCGAGTCTCGGCTCTTGCCTACTTTAGTTTGTACCCCCACTAAGTTAGGAGAGTTGCTGGAGCTATTCATTATGGGGTGAATAATGGCTAGTGCCAAAATACATACGAGGTTAAGGTGTTCTCGCTAATTCACACATTTTTTTAATAAAGGTATAAGTTATATTTTATTTTATAATCTCAAAATAAAATGAAATTTCCCTCTTAACATTTCATTTATCCCGCCTTACGTTTTCCCGAAAAGTCAAATTGACCGCCTTATGTTTTCAGTTCTAGAATATTATTGTTAACCTCACATCTCACATCTCACATTGTTGGGAATAAATCTTCACAAGAGTTAATACTGCCAAGGTATAACTAATAGTACTAATGGAGTTAGTACTGCTAGTACAAACTTAGTACTGCCAAGTGTTAGTTAATACTGCTAGAAGAAAGATTAATACTGCTGATGGTCAAAGCTGCTGACTTGGAGATAAGGATGCATAGAGATAAATAAGGAATGTATATCTTTTATATTTTAGGAAGATTTGTATTTGAATATAATTGTAACTGATCCTAAAAGTTCGGTAGTTATCTTGTAAAGGACTCCTTGTGGTGTATAAAAGGAGATCCTAGGTTAAGGTTTTAGATATGCTTATGCTTAAGAGATAGAGATACATCTTAGAGAAAGAACATTGTAATAGCTTCAAGGTTTGTAACCCTAGTACTAATCAAGAGTACTCGTATTATCAATAATATTGAAGCAGTTTGTGGTTTTATTCATTGTTCTTTGTTTGGTACTGTTCCATTGATAAATACCTCTAGAGTATCAAAGTGTAGATTCCGCATACACTTTGATATACAAACAAAGTCTCATCTATTGTTATTTTGGATTCATCCAAGGTAACATACACTTTACTAGGTAAAGAACCGATCAAGGCGTGGGATTAATAGTTTCTTGCTTATATAAGCAAGACGACAGTGCCAAAGATAAGTAGAGTCCAAGTTTTGCTTGGCTCTTTTGTTGCTAGAATTATATACAGAATTAACATTTGGCACAAGATTAAGCATATCAATTTCATAAAGACCATCACATGGAATAACATTAAAATAAAGAACATTAGTCTTAGAAACTGAAATTCCATAATTCGTAAAACATAGAACAAAACCATTGTCAACCAAACGAGAAACTGAAACAACACATCTATTTATAGTAGGTGCATAATGGTAATTGTCTAAAAAAATAACTAAGCCATTAGGTAAAACTAAGTTGAAACTTCTAATAGCTTCTACAGCTGCATAAAATCCATTGCCCACGTACAAATATAAAGCTCATTGTTTCAGCTTCCTATCTCTTCTAAGTCCCTGAGTAGTGTTACAAATATGAGTACCACAACCAGTGTCATACACCCAAGATTTATTAGGGAAAGAAAATAATTCTATAATGAAGATACCCGAAGTACTGGCAGAACCGGCTTACTTCTTCTTCTTCATCAACTCAGCAAGGTAGGCAGGACGATTCCTTCTCTAGTGACCCACCTCTTTGCAGTTGTGGCACTTCGCGTTCTTTGCCTGGTGCTCTTTCTTAGCAGGTGAAGGGTTCTTAGGCTTAGGGGCATAAGCTAGCTTAGACTTGCCTTTGCCTTTTCCTTTTCCCTTAACAGCTTGATGTTTCTTGTTGGGTTTCTAGATTCTACCACCTTGAATCGCAAGGACTTATGGTGTAGCAGCCTTCTTTGGTAAGCCTTTTTCATACTCAATAAGCATAGTATGTAATGCACCAATTGTCTTCCCCATGTTACGCATATTGTAGTTCCTTACAAATCCAGCAAGGTCATTACTGAGGCCATTAAGAATTAAGCCAACATTAATGTCTTAAGGGAGAATATAACCAAGGCGTTCTAATTGTTCCAGATAGCTCCTCATCTTAAGAACATATGAGCTAATGAATTTCCCCTTTTTTTATTTGCAAGCATGAAAAGTTTGAATGAGATTAAATCTTTCAACTCCAGTTTGTTTTTTTTAAACATAGATTCAAGCTCTTGAAGCATGTCATATGGACTATAGTTTTCAAATTGTCTTTGAAGTTTGGGAGATACGCTATTGAGCATAAGACATGCAACATCATTATGACGATCATATTGAGCATTGCATGCTTCCAATCCTTTATCAGGAGCATTAGGAGCAGGAACAGGGGTCATAGGTTGTTCTAACACATTGAGTTTCTTTTCAACTCCAAGGACAATCCTTAGTTAACGAAACCAATAATTGAAATTGGATCCAGAAAGTTTTTCTCTTTCAAGCATCGACTTGAAAGCTAAATTGGTCAAGTTTTGAGCAGGTAATGCCATCTACAAAACATACAAAAGTTCAACATTTAGTACGTTTGATAATATTCCTTAAGCGAAAATTAACTAACCCTAAACATTTAATTGTCTAAACGCTAGGTACCTAATTGACATAACACAATCACATCAGTTGATCTGCTAGCAATAGTGTATTCAAAAGGTAATTGAAAATCAATGATTGCAATACAAGTACAATTCATAGATCCTTATGGGACTTAGTTATGACACTTGTGTACAAGCAGATAGTGTCAAGTAAGCTTGTTTCATCTCATCTATGCCTCGGGCTTAAGGATCTCGCAAGCTTAACTCGATTAAGTCGCCTAATAAAGAAACATGATTATTTCACCAACGTCTCACGATGAGTGAACAACCACCTTGGGTTGCAATTTACATGCGTCTTTCATAGAGTAAAAAACAATTGAAAGTGTTCTTACAATTGGGTGGCAACGACTTTGTTTCAAAGGGTATAGTATTTGACAAATAACATGTATATCAAATATATACGAAGAAGCATGCATACATCTTCATATTATAGGTTTTAATAAAAATCTTTACTCAATTAAGTTATTTTATTATAGTGCATTAAGATGTCATTAAATATAGCTCGTGTATAAAATAATGACAATGCATTTTTTTTAACAAATTGATGATTCAACGTGTTTTTAAAGCTAAAGTAATGTACTTTTATCATGAGATTTACAAGACAAGTTACATAGACCGTCAAACAATCATTAACAAGGTAGTGCATAGCAATTCGCCTTGTCAGGGAAACCATCTTAACTATAGACCATGGAGTTTGGATGTATTTACACGTTCCGTCGCACCTATGCATTATAGATCGTGTAAACCACCAAAATTTAGTCATTAATAAAAGTAAAAACCTTTAGTTTTAGAAAACACATTATAAACTAATGTACTTGCAAGTCTCGTCGCGGGTGCAAATTATTATGGGATGTAAGGCCAACCCTTGATGACACATAAGACTTTGCAAGAACAATAGCTTTTAATAAATCTTGTTTCATAGGTTTTAGTCATGTTTATTTATTTTCCAAAAGCCTTTGCAATTTATATGAGTCCATAACTAATAATAAAGAGCAAAAAAATAAACAACTAAACACATATAGCAAGCATCGAATCAATTAACACTTAATATACATGCAAACGATAAACCGATGACAATCCAATAATGGCCAACTAGGGACAATATACATACCTAAATAAGACTCCCACTCACTATGGAAAATAGACCACATACATCGAGTAATACGATTGCGTAAGTCTTATAAAAGTATATATCACATAGTGTTGGGCCAATTTAGTGCCTGATTGTCCCTTGTACATGATTTGTATAAAAATTATCCTAAGTAGTTAATTAAGTCGTTGGACATATTTATGTTCAGTGAGTCATCCTCAAGTAGTCCTTCAGAGTCTGAAGAAATAGACTCGGCACAAACTGAGGCGGTTCTCAGCGAGTGAAGAAAGGTCAAGGTCAGGATGATGGAGTTAGTAAGTGTCAACAAATAACTTACTAACTCCCTGAAGACCATCACTACAACATGAAGATTAGCATTGGCGAGAACTTCCTTAAAGCTAAAAGCAAAAGAAGACATAAAGTACAAGAGTTGCTAAAAAGCAAATAGTTAAATTAACTATTTGCTTTTGTCCTTGATGGAAAGTGCACATGGGTGGAAAAGCTGTTTGTTTTAACCTTTTGTTACAGGTTAACTCCTAGAACTCACTAAGCAACATGCTTGTGGTTCATATTAGGAGAGTTTATTTGTCATTCAATCCCGGTTGTTGTTCCGCCAACAACCTGGTATAATTATTTGATTCATTTCAATAAAGAGTTAAACGTTGAAGAGAACAAATTGTGTTATTAGTATCTTTATCAGGTCTTGTTGTAATATATCATATGTTACACGAATCTAGGGACCAACAAGTGGTATCAAGAGCCTTTGGATTATTCTTATGATCCAAGATCCTTTTGAAAAGATTACTAATAACATTTGAGCTATGTCATAATAGTGTATCTTCAAAAATTGATACTGATGTTGTAATTTTTAAGGGGGAGATATACAATATTATTGACAAAAAGCCAAAAACAAAACCCAAAACACCAACCTGTTACGAAACTGAAGAAAAATTTCTTCAGCTTGATCATAACAACCACACAAAAGTCTTTATCTGACCAACTAGATAAGATTATCCAACAACAAAACCCAAATCTACCTACAAAAACAAAAACAGCCTCCATAAAAAAACAGATTTCACACACACACAAAAATCATCATCCACAAAAACCTAAATCATTATCATCATAATAAAAAACCACATAGATCCATTTCCCTCTACAAAACCCTCATCAAAACAAACAACCTCAAACCCAATATCAAGATCCAAATCGAATTTAAAAAAAATAATCTTGATTTGTTCACGGATGAATGAAGGAAGGGGTAATTAAGGTTGTGTGGGAGTATAAATGGGTGGGAGATAAATGGGTATGGTTCGCTCGGTGTAGTGATTATTTTTGGGTTGTTACCGTCGTGGCAGTTTAAGATGAAACGGTGGTGGGTATGAAAGAAGTGGGTGGCTCAAATGGGACATGGGTATTCGTTAATTGGTTGTGTTAATGATGATTAGTGGGTCACGAACCAATTCACAAACCAAGATTCTAATCTCAGTACCCTTAACAAGAAACCCATATTCCAATATCGTAACAAGACTTTTTCCATCCATCAAAACCCACCCGGCTGCAATGGAGATGGTGTTAAATTATAATTGGAATATAGTTTGTTCATGTGTTTATTCAGTTTTAATGAAACTAAAGAAAACAAGGGTTTGTTGTTCGTGGGATATGAAACTGATAAGATGATGTTGGGAATTATGCATTCCTGACTTAGTACCGTTAGTTATATTTGTTAGTACCGATTGTTGTAATTAGTATTGACAGTACAAAATAGTTAGTACTGATAGTATAAAATAGTTAGTACCGTTTAAGAGATATGCATGAGATATTATAGGAAAAGATATGCATTATCTTTTACGCGTTTTGTAAGTCTGTTGGGTTTATCCTTGGTTCTTATGATAAGTGTATAATTACACCTATATTCGTTTTTACCTATAAATAAACCCAATTAAACCCAAACAGACCTAAAAAATGGCAAGTAGTAATACTGCGTGTATTTGAAGTTTTGTGTGTGCACCGTGTTCGGGGATACATCAAAATCACAAGAAAATAGTCAAAAACGGGCAAGCAAGGGGGGGGTAAAAAAACCACTGAGGAATCAGAAGAGTACAAAAAAGAAGCCAAGGATTCAAAGCCGAAGCCAGAAAAGTCAAACCCGCAGTCAAATCCAGTCAAAGTGGTCAAACAAAAGTCAACTAATAAAAGACAAAACCCAAAATGTTTCACTTTAGCCCACCAAAGATTTCTCCACGTACAAAAATAACCCCTCACCTCTTATTGAGCCCAAGAAACTTTAATGGGCCTTTATTACCCAAAAACCTCACCCGAATACCAAATAAGTCCATGGCCCAAAACACAAGCCCAAAACCCTAGCCCATTATCCTTTTTATAAAACCACAAGGGCCAGTTTTGCAATTTCTAAAAACTAGTTTGGGAGAAAAGAAAGAGAGGGGCTAGAATTGCATTTTCCTCAATCTCTAACTGAAATAACTGTCAAAAAAAGGGCGCCACTTCCATTTACTATTCACCCGTCGTCCCATCTTTACCCAAGCTGTAAAATGAGAGGGCAAACATAAATCAAGGGGTTAGATGGTCAATTCAGAAGCTTGTTAACACAATGATAGGGATATTTCAGTCAAATCAAAGGATTATAAAGCTCACACTCAATTAAGGCCACGTCAGCCATGGTGAAAGCACAAATAATAGTGGGTTTTTGTGCTAATCTACTCACAGAACTAGCACAACATGTCACATCAAAGAATGACATGCTGGCAATCCTCAGGTGTCCACAATGTGATCCAACGGCTCAAGAAAGAGATCAATAATGAATGAAAAATGAAGGGTACGGATTGAAAGCTTGGAAAGAGACTCAAGAGGCTAGAAGGATCCAAGGCAGGCTATAAAAAGGGCCTCACTCTTCACACACACGGACGTAGCTTTTAGGACTAGTTTTTAGCTTAATTTCATTTTTAGCTTAATTTCATTTTTAATCAGTTGTAATTTCCTTTTAAGAGTAATGTAATTCAGTTTTTATTAATAAAAGTTAGTTTTAAATTGTCATAAGCTCTCATTTCCATTCTAAATTTTCCTCACTTTAACTCATAAAACCTCAATAAGCTAATAAGCTCTTATAGCTCATTCAAGTCTCTAAGCTTGAATTTAAGCTTTTAAACTGTCTAATCCTACTCTAAACCAATTTATTAGCTTAAGATTTATATACATTACCTTTGCATATGGATTGTGGAAAGCAAGTGGAAGTTGGTTGCAATGGAAGACCAAATGGACTTTACCCTAGCTTATTAATAAGCTAGGGAGCTTGTAGCTGCCATAATTGGAACTTCTTGTTTAGCTAGAAGTCAATGTAAGTTTCCTCTTAAAATTTTCTTTGAATTTTCATAATTTAGCTTAACTAGTCCTAATATACTCTTAATTGCTTATTAGCTTAAGATATCTGCTTATTTGTGTTCATTAGTGTTTATTTGTGCTTATTAACTATGTCTCATCATCTATCTTTAGTTTAAGTACTTAGATCTTCATAGTTTCAAATTCTGTCATAAAAGCTTAAAAAACCAAAAATATTAGTTAATAGTTATAGATCTTAGGATTTTGCTTTCTTCAGTAGTTAAATTTGTGTTTAATCTAGTAGTTATAGCTCTAGGTTTATCTGGTATTACGTTTCTAATTGGTAGATTTCATTTTAAAAAAGCTTTATCAAATCTGTCTATATGCTTAAAGGGGTGTTTGGTTTAAGCTCATTTGACCACAAAAAGTCAATCAAATTTGGGCAATTCAATTTGGTAAGCTGAGTTATATTTTATAACAAGTTTTTAAAAAGGTTTCAAAAGTTAGTTTGTGTTTTTTTAAAAATTTATGACTTATAAAGATCTGCCAGCACCAGGACACTTTTTAGGCTTAGACTTAGTTGGCTTATTTAGGTTCTAGTGACTTTAGGCTTGTGTAAGCTCATACCTAAGCTTAAAACACTCATTTGAGTGTGTTTAGTGTAAGTGTGATCTTAGCTTGTAGCTGCATTAGCTCTTTGTGATTAAGTGTCAAATGCATCAGCAGTACCTTAGTGAAGGTACTGCTGATCTTTTTTAAGATCAAAATTTAGCTAGAGTTTATAGGAGTTTAGGACTTAGCTTAGGTTATAGATTAGTTTTCTAATAGCTTAAGTTAGATCAATACTTTATTTCCATTTTGTAGCTTATTTCCTAGCTTTAAATTAGCTGTCAAAAAGCCAAAAATACTAAAAAAGCCAAAATAGTATTGTTTTGTACGTAATTCTTGAAAGTTCTTCTTTGATCTTTGGTGCTTGTGTATTGATTTCTTGAGAAAAAAGATTAGGTACTTCTGAACAAAAAGCATCACGATCTTACATAATAGTTGCAGCAATGGATGGCTTTAAGTTGTTTTCAATTAAGTCATTTGTAGCTCTTTTAGCGAGTTTTGGTATAATTTCATGAAGAACTCGATCAACTTTCTTATGAGTTTTCCAGAAATATTAAGTTGTTACGCACTTTTGTTCCATATTTTTGATCATATATCCTTGACGCATGCACATCCTGCAAGGCGCACATGGAAGATGACTGTACTTATTGGAAATACGTCGTTTGGAGTGTGGATCCTTAGATATAGTTGAGGTTGGGAGTGATACAGTATCCGTCAATTCCTGAGTAATATTCTTATCCGAAGATAAGATTGTCCTTGGGGATCTAGGTGTTGCGGGAATTGGTGTCTGCATCTCCTCAGTCCTAGTCTCCAAACTACCCATTTCATCATCTTTTTTCTCATTTACCTTCTCTTCATCATCATCATCATCAACAAGTTCTAGATTCTCCTTATGACTCACGGGCTCTAACCTATAATGAGAGTAATCAACATCATTATATGATTGCTCGTATTTGTCACCTTTATCTACCTGCTTTTGTCTAATAGTAATTTTCAATGATTTTTGCAGTGACCTTGATTCTCCAACACTTTGCTTCCTCTTCTTTCCCTGAGGACTAGCAGTAGTAAGGGTAGGTGTCCTATGGGCTTTAGGTGTTGACCTATGCATTCCGTAGGTAGAAACAACCGGTTGCGATTGATTCATTGGAACATCTACTCTAACAAACACCATCTCATACTCCTTGTAGTCATTAGTGGCATTGATTTTGTCAGTTAAGAATTCATCTGGAATCAGCATTCCTTACACAGTCACATTCCCTATGGTATAAACACTCACCAATGGAATATCATCCTTGATGGAATGATAATAATCTTCAATTCTTGGAGAAATGGTTTCATACTTCTTCATCAAATCAGCAAATATGAGCTTTGTAAAGCAAGGGTACTGGATGTAATCCTTCTTTTGAGATACACAATTCATGAAATCCCACCATAGAAGAGCAGCATAATAAAAATTTGTACGGTTGACCACAACAAGAAATAACTAAAGAATGTTGATTTTTGTCTAATCATGTCCAAATGTTCTTGTAGTTAGGCAGCGGTTGAACACCATTGTTAGGAATTATACATTCCTGACTTAGTACCGATAGTCATATACTTAGTACCGATAGTTATAGTTAGTACTGACAGTACAAAATGTTAAGTACTGTTCAGATAGTTAGTACCGTTAGTATAAAATAGTTAGTACTGTTTAAGAGATATGTATGAGATATTATAGGAAAAGATATGTATTATCTTTTACGCGTTTTGTAAGTATGTTAGGGTTTATCCTTAGTCCATAAAAGGAACCTTACGTCATTAGAGAGATGATACACATTGATAACACACATATTTCATCTCATACAATCATATCTCATAGTTAGTAATCTGTAATCGTTTAAAGCAGATTAATACAAAGTTTAGTATTCATTGTTCTTCTTAATACTATTGTGTAGATTCCGCATATACAATAAGTATTCATAGTCAGTGTTTTCTCTATAGTCAATCTGTATTTATACAAGTTGGCTATCACCCTTAGCAGGCTGCAAAGATCTGTTCAGTTTGGGACTCACAAGTGGTATCAGAGCCTGTGAGAAACTCTGAGTAAGAAGAACAAAAACCAGTTATAAATCTCTATCTTACAAAACTAATCATGTCTGGATCACAAGATGAAATTCCACCACCACCACCACCACCACCATCATCACAAACACCAACACAACAAACTCCTCATACTGTTTCAACCATCAAACTTCCTATTCTCAAAAAGGGAGAATACGATATATGGGCCATGAAAATGGAACATTATTTGGCCCATACAGACTATCCAATCTGGGAAGTTATACAAAATGGGAATGGACCTGTATCAATCACCACAGATACACAAGGTCAAATCAAGGTTTTGCCTCCAAGGACGCAGAAAAGAAAGTCCTAGCCAAGCAAGAAAAGAAAAGCTAGGACCCACCTTGCTTATGCTTTACCCAGAAAGACATCTTGCTAAATTTCATAAAATGACTGATGCAAAAGAGATGTGGGATGCCATCAAATCTAGATTTGGTGGAAATGACGAATCAAAGAAGATGCAGAAGTATATCTTAAAGCAACAGTTTGAAGGATTCTCTGTATCAAACTCAGAAGGACTGCATAAAGGGTATGACAGATTCCAAAGTCTTCTGAGTCAATTAGAGATTCATGGGGCAGGTGTATCCACTGAGGATGCAAATCAGAAATTCCTTAGATCTCTACCTTCTGCCTGGTCTTAAGTTTCCTTAATCATGAGGACCAAGCCAGGAGTGGACAGTCTCAGCTTTGATGATCTGTATAATAATCTTAGAGTCTTTGAGAGCGATGTAAAAGGCTCTACTGCATCATCTTCTAACACGCAAAATGTGGCATTTGTCTCTGAGAACACCAGCAGTACTAATGATGTTAGTACCGCTTATGGTGTTTCTAATCCTTCTAGTTAGATCTCACAGTATGAACATACTTCATCATACTCCTTACTTGCAAATCAATCCAGTTGCCCTCAATTAGATCATGAAAGATCTGAAGCTTGAAGAGTTTTGTCTTAGAGAATGACTTGAAATGGCAGGTGGCCATGATTTCAATGAGAATGAAAAAGTTCTACAAAAAGACTGGTAGAAAGCTACAATTTGATGCAAAGGAACCAATTGGTTTTGATAAAACCAAAGTCGAGTGTTACAATTGTCACAAGACAGGGAATTTCGCTAGAGAGTGTAGAACCAAGGGAAATCAAGATAATAGGAGGAGAGATGCTTGGAACTCTGGCAATAAGGATGGGAGAAGATCTGGTAAGCAGGAGGACTCTAAAGCATTGGTGACTATTAATGGAGAAGATGTAGATTGGACCAGTCACTCAAAAGAAGAAGAAGATTATGCTTTGATGGCTTGCAACAACTCAGGCTCAGACACAGAGGTAACTTCTTGTTCAAATGAGTGTAAAGAGTCTTATGCTAAACTTAAAAAACTGTATGATGCACAGAGAGAACAACTTAGTGATGCAAGCATAGAAATAAAGGCATATACTCAAGGTCTAAAGAAAGTTGAAGCACAATTAGTTGCTCATCAACAAGGTCAACTTTGGTATGAAGAAAAGATAAGGTTTATGAAAATAGACTTAGATGATAAAAATGATGTTCTAACATACCATAAAAAACTATTGGCAGAAGCTCAAAAAGAAAAAGAAGATTTAAAACCTAAAGTAGGAAAAGGGCACAACTCTTCTAAAAATCTTGGTAAACTGCTAAATACCCAAATGAGTGATAATGATAAATTTGGGCTTGGGTATGGGGATCACAGATATGATGGCATCTTAAGTTATGAAAATGAAGTTTTACAAAGTGTATTTATGAGTAAGGAAAGTAAGTTAGAAAATCAACCTTTATATGATATGTTTGTTACAGCAGAAGGAATGTATGTTGTACCCCCACTCATGACAGAGAATTACATGCCATCTAGACCTGATGTAGAAATATATTACTCATAATTTACATATGGTTCAAAACAATATCAAACTACTGAATCTGAAACCCAAACCAGTGATTTTGATACTTGTGAATCAGATTGTAGTATTGAAACACAGGAACCTTTGCCTGAACTAACTGTCAATGAACCCAAAGTAGTAAGTCAACCTAAGATTTGGTCTGATGCTCCTATCATAGAGGAGTATGAATCAGATAGTGAAGATGAGCATGTGTCACTACCAACAGAAGAACAGGAAACACCTAGTTTTGCTAACCAGCAAGTAAAATCTCCTAGGGAAACTGTTAAGAATCAATTCACACATAGTAAAAATCCTACAGTTGACAAGAAAGGGTTGGGGTATGGGTTTACTGCAAGAGCATGTTTTGTATGTGGAAGTCTTAGTCATCTTATCAGAGATTGTGATTTCCATGAAAAGAGGATGGCTAAACAAGCTGAGTTAAATAATAGGATGAAAAGGAATTCTAGTCAAAGGGAGATAAGGCCAATTTGGAACAATGTGCAAAGAGTGAATCATATGAACCAATTTGTTCCAACAGCAGTACTAACTAGAACTGGCAAAATTCCAGTCAATACTGCTAGAGCTAGCGGTACTAACAATGTTAGTACTGCTAGGCAAAATTTTAACAGTCAGGCAGTACTAACTAATGCTGCCAGGAAAATTAGTACTGTTAAACCTGTTGTGAATAGAGTTAGACCAAAAACTGTTTCTCATAAAACTCATTCACTATTTTCAAGGCCTTTTAATAACACAACAACACTTAGAACAAATTTTTCATATCAAAAAGTTAATACTCCTGAGGTAAATGCAGTTAGTGCTGTTGGGGGAAGAAGGGAAACTGCTGTTAAGCCCTCAGCAGGTTGTAATTGGAGACAACAAAGACACCACTGGCACAAAGTCTCCAAATACAATGGTGGATCAAGTCTTAGAAATTGTTTCACTTTCAAAGATCCACTAGGCAGACTCAAGCCCAAACAGGCTTGGGTCCCTAAGAGAATCTAATCTCTTTTCTTTGATGTGCAGGATTATCCACACAGAACTTTACAGAACAAAGGGATTGTTGATAGTGGATGTTCCAGGCACATGACTGGAAACAAGGCCTACCTTGCTGAATATCAAGACTTTAATGGTGGCCCTGTTGCTTTTGGAGGAAGTAAAGGTTACATAACTGGTAAAGGTAAAATAAAAACAGGAAAGTTAGATTTTGAGGATGTGTGCTTTGTGCAAGAACTTCAGCATTTTAATCTCTTTTCTGTGTCACAGATATGTGACAAGAAGAACAAAGTTCTTTTCACTGACTCTGAATGTCTTGTTTTGTCTCCTGAATTTAAGTTACCTGATGCAAATCAAGTCTTACTTAGAATCCCTAGACAAAACAATATGTACAGTTTCAAT
>BQNB010174364.1:0-13266 GCA_026074375.1 Tanacetum coccineum
GAAAATTGCTATGGCTTGTGTTTTCTTGGTTTTTGGACTAACATTTTGTAGGAAAAGCAAAGAAAAGTGTTAGATTGATGATGAAAGAGCTGTGTAAAAATAGACAGAGTGATTTGGTGAGAAAAATAATTAAGAGAGTTGGTGAGAACAAAAACAAAAAGAGAGCTGTGTAAAAACAGACAGGGTAATTTTGTGAGAAAAAGAATTGAGAGAAGTTGTGAGTTGATAAACAAAAAGAGAGTTGAATATATTAAAAACAGACATAGTGTTTGGAATGGAATTGGAGTTAATATTGGTGACTCAAAGTTAATGCTGCTAGGCATAAACTTACTACTGCTGGTGAAAGTTAATGCTACTAGGCATAAACTTACTGCTGCTGGTAAAAGTTAATGTCACTAGGCATAAACTTACTACTGCTTGTGAAAGTTAATGCTATTGAGGGTATTTTCATAAATACTTCGATTAAGGGTTTCAATCACTCATTTAATCAATTTCTCTCTTTCATATACTCTTTAATCATAAACCCTATCTCAATTTTATCATCCATCATCAAAACCCAACACAATGACGAACCTAAGTTTGCTGATACTCACAACATGGTCGCGTTCTTGTCTAAACCCGCAAAAAGTGAAGGGTTTGGACAAATTGTGGATTTCTTGAATGCACACCCTATTAAGCATGCATTAACGGTTAATCTTACAATCTATACTTTATGTATTGAACAATTCTGGGCTACTGTCAAGGCAAAAACTATCAATAGAGAAGTACAGTTACAAGCCCTAGTGGATGGGAAGAAGATAATCATAACTGAATCAACTACGAGAAGAGATCTTCAACTAAAAGATGCTGAAGGTGTTGATTGTCTACCCAATGCTACCATCTTTGAACAACTTTCATTAATGGGGTATGAACAGGTTTCACAAAAACTCACTTTCTATAAAGCATTCTTCTCCCCACAATGGAAATTCCTTATTCATACTGTTTTGCAATGCTTAAGTCCAAAAACAACTGCATGAAATAAATTTAGTAGCACTATGGCTTCTGTAATTATCTGCTTAACTATAAACTAGAAGTTCAACTTTTCAAAGTTTATTTTTGAAAGTATGGTGAAGAACTTGGATAATGTGGGCAAATTTTTGATGTATCCAAGGTTTGTACAAGTCTTTTTGGATAAGCAACTGGAAGGGATGTCAAATCATAATAGGATTTATGTTACACCCTCTCACACTAAGAAGATTTTTGGAAACATGAGAAGGGTAGGGAAAGGTTTTTCTGGAAGGGAAACACCCTTATTTCCAATAATGGTGGTACACAATCAAGAAGAAATGGGTGAAGGTTCAGCAATTCCCACTGATCCCCATCACACACCCACTTTTATTCAACCATCTCCTCAACCTCAAAAGACTCAAAAACCTAGGAGGCCTAAGAAGAAGGACACTCAGGTACCTCAGTCTAGTGTTCCTAGTGATAATGTTGCAGATGAGGCTGTCTATAAGGAGTTGGATGACAGTTTGGTGAGGGCTGCCACTACTGCTTCTAGCTTAGAAGCAGAGCAGGACAGTGGTAACATCATTAAGACCCGATCCAAGGCAACACCTAATGAAGCTGGTTCCCAAGGAACTACTTCAGGTGGTGGTCCCAGGCGCCAAGAAACCATGGGGGATACAATTGCTCAAACTAGGTTTGAGAATGTATCTAAACTTTCCAATGATCCACTGCTCGCAAGAGGTAACACACTTCGAAGTGGTGAGGATAGTCTGAAACTTAATGAATTGATGGAACTATGTACCAATTTACAACAAAGGGTTCTTGATTTGGAGACTACAAAGACCACTCAAGCTAATGAGATTGCAAGTTTGAAAAGGAGGGTCAAGAAGCTTGAAAAGAAGGATAGATCAAGAACTCATAAGCTGAAAAGACTTTATAAAGTTGGTTTGAGTGCTAGGGTAGAATCCTCTTGGTGATGAAGAAAACGGGGTAGGATGCATCCAAACAGGGGATGATTAATGTTATTGATGCAGATGAAGAAATTACCCTAGTTAGTGGTCATGATGATGCTGACAAAGAGATGTTTGATGTGGATTGCTTTTTAAATGTGTGAGGAGTGTGTTTTGTTGTAGTGGCAAAATGAAAATGTTGGAAGAAGTAGTTGATGCTGCTCAAGTTAGTACTGCTGCAACAACTGTTACAATAACTATGACGAAATTACTTGGCTTGAGCAGTTGAAGCATTAAAAAAACTTCAAAAACCCTAGGTGAAAGGATTGTTTTTTTCAAGAGCTAGGTAAATCTACAACAACAATAATTTCTTCACAACAATCATAGGACAAGGGTAAAGGAATAATGATAGAACTTGTGAAGCCTATAAAGAAGAAAGATCTAATCAGGCTTGATGAAGAAGTTGCTTTAAAATTACAAGCTGAATTTGATGAAGAAGAAAGACTTGCAAGAGAGAAAACCAAAACAGAACAAGAAGCCAATATTGCCTTGATTGAAACATGGGATGATATACAGGCAAAGATTGATGTTGATCATCAACTGGCCGAAAGATTGCAAGAACAAGAACAAGAAGAGTTGTCTGTTAAAGAAAAAGCTACATTATTTCAACAACTCTTAGAGAAAAGAAGAAAGCATTTTGCAGCTAAAAGAGCAGAAGAGAAAAGAAACAAACCACCAACAAAAGCTCAATAGAGAAAGATAATGTGTACTTACCTAAAGAACATGGAAGGATACAAGCTCAATGATTTAAAGTTAAAAGAATTTGATTCTATCCAAGAGATGTTTGATAGAGCATTCAAGAGGGTAAATACATTTAAAGACTTTAGAACAGAGTTGGTGGAGGGCAAAGAAAAGAGAGCAGGAACTGAGCTAGCATAAGAGATTACAAAGAGAAAAAGGTCGAGATGACAGAACAATAGATTAAAAAAGTTAATGGAAATCATTTCAGATGAAGAAGAAGTAGCAATTGATGCTATTCCTTTGGCTGTTAAGTCTCCAAGTATTATTGACTAGAAGATTCATAAAGAAGGAAGAAAAAACTATTATCAAATAATAAGAGCTGATGGAAAATCTCAAATGTATATGATCTTTAGTCACATGCTTAAAATTTTTGATAGGGGAGATTTAGAAACTTTGTACAAGTTGGTAAAAACTAAATATGGGTCAACAAGACCAATGGAAGACTTGGATTTGGTATTATGGAATGATTTGAAAACAATATTTTAACCACATGTAGAAGATAATGTATGGAGGAATCAACAAGACTACAAAGTGTTGAGTTGGAGCGTTGTATGACTTCATGTAGGAGTACTTTTATTGAGGATGCAACATATGACTGATTTAATTTGTTAGTAGACGATGAAGTATCCTTCTTTATACCATCTACTCTTACGATGATGTCTAGAAAAAGAAGCTTATGATTGACTTTGAAAGTAAAATGGCTTATCAGCTTCTTAAATTCATTATAAAACAGCTTAAGAAGTAAAGAAGTGTTTAAAAGCATCCTCCTGGTGTTGATAAAGCTTTAAATGAAGAAACTTGATGATATTGAAGAAGAATATCAAGTTTAGGGGAGGATTGTTAGGATTAAAAGTCATTGATTGTTTGGTTTGAATTTACTGTTGCTCAAATTTATGTTAATATGCTTGTGAAGTTAGTGTTGCTCAATGACTTCAAGTAAATATTGTAAGTGGTTATCTGCTAGTTCACAGTTAGTACTGGTAGTACAAGTTAAGATATGCTCAGGTGATGTTAATGCTGTAGTCAAAGTTACTAATGTAGTGATAAGTTATACTGCTAGTGAAAGTTACTACTGCTAGTACAAAGACTGCTTGAAGTTAATGCTGCTGAAGAGTTACTACTGCTTAAGAAAATATTCTAAGTAGTTAGTACTGCTAGTATTAAGTTAGTACTACTTACTTGATATGTATTAGTTATTTATAGAAAAGATTTTATATACTTAAAAAAGTATTGTAAGCCGAGTAGGACTCCTTGGTGTATAAAATAGAAGGTCCTAGGGATAAGAGTTTTTTACGTATCAAAAATCATCTTTTTATCATATCATTAGTAAGTTGTATATTTCATCTTAAACACTAATACTTTGAGAGTATTTCGTATATTTTCTTTAATAAATATGAAGCTTATTTGTTTTGGAATTTACTTATTTTATTGATAATTTCATTAATATTAAGATTAGATTACGCATTATCTTTAATACATTAAAACAAAGCTTTTAATATAGGTTGTGTGAGATTTTCTTAATATAATATCCTTAAACAAGCTTTAATGAATTCAAATCTATTGATATTAGGATCATCATAACCCTACACTTTAGGATTTGCTTTATCCTCAAGCATATAGGCTTTTCTACCGAGACATAGCAATATGAGGGTCATTTAACTGCTCTTAAAGCTATTTTATAACATTACTTCTAGACCTGGAATTAAAAACAACGAAATAAGTATATACTAGCATCACATAGTGTTTTGGGATTCTCTCTTTCTCTAAGGTGTATAATAATTTATAACAAACTATGGGTAATGGAAAATAAACACTCATTCCGTAATAGCATATAAAATACCATAGGCTTGGTAAAAGGAGATCAAACCTCCACCGACTAGGCGTACACGTTATCTCATTATATCTAATTGGTGGGGTGTGGGGTTGTAGATAACATTGACTGAAACTGAAAAATGGGATGGGATACTATTTGGGTGGATTTTGGGTTGAATTTAGAGTGAAAGGGTTTGCGATTATTTATATGAATACACGTTGGTTGGGTTTCTAAGCAAGAAACTCGGTTAAAGTTTTACAAACTATACATCATCTCTTTTCTTTTTCTTTATGTTTTTCTCTTTTTTGATTAACATAATACATAACTTGGGGCTTATAGCTCACCCCCAACACTCAAACATGTACATACTTTACAAATGAAACTATTTCTATGACCGATTTATAGACGGATAACATAATATACACATGAGATCATTTGGACAAATATATGGGGTATTGACTTAAATTTTATTCCCTATTCTTTCGCGAAATAAATACTTCCATGAATACCAAATCGTCCCAAAACTGTATGTACTCATGGATAAGGACTTAGAACCATGTACTTCATTAAATATCTTGGTTTCAAAAACAATATTTTACTATAAAGTGAGTACATACAAGGTAGGCTAAGGCGTTTGGGTGTAATGATCTGTTTAGGGTGACAAAGCTCTTCATCAAAGCCGGCTTTAACTAGAAAATTACAAGAACTGTTGAAAAAAGATAGGATCGGAGGGTGTGTAACCTGGGGTATCACTTGTGCACTTAAAATGAGTGCATGGGCAAGGGTGTGGGATAGTTATTTATGCCGGTGTGACCATCATAACAAATTAAAGGTTTAAAACATGGGTTAATTCTAGTGCCTATTATCTTAGCAAATCATAATACTCTCTTCGCGGTCTCGGATGAATCACAAAAACAGTTTTAGAATTTAAAATACTTTCGGTTCTCTCATATAATTTAATTACCGATACCAATGTTCCAGAAAAGGTGTCAAGATCTACGTACACATCCGTAACGACGACAATAGACACACATGTATGCATTTGAACCTTAAACTCGAACAAGCTTAAAGGTATAACTATCTTGGGTTTCAATAAGGTTACCGGATTCCTAAAAGATCTAAAGGGAACCTCGCATTTTTGGGGTGGAATTCTAAGGGTTTTTGTGCTAGTCATATACATTCCTATCCTTCCGTGATGATCGGATTCCTTAGGAATATAGAAGGGATCGGGACACACATGAGGTACTTGTGATACACGAGTTCACTCCTAGTCGGGAATGTGTCAAAATACTCCACCTTTTGTTCTCCTGCTTCGGGTTCCTTATCACGGTAATTGTCATGCTTCTGGACTATCTCAATAAATATTACGTCGCCGTCATCCTCTTTGGTCCATATAGTTCAGTGCCGGATAACTGGGGGACCATGCCGAGTGATTTGAAAAATGAATTGAGTTTGAGGACTTTCTTGGTGATGAAATGAAAACACGTTGCGATAGGTGATGCGGAAGGTAGAGTAAAGGGTTGGTATTGGTATTTTCTGGGCTATCCTTCTTTCTCCTACTCTGTGCTATTCTCATCTATCTTGGGAGTCGCTTTGTTTCTTGGGATGGATTGTGACGACGTTAATCGAACCATGGATATGGGTGGAGCATTGCGGGTCTTCAATTGGATAAGAACGAGCAGACAAAACTGGAAAGGTATTCAGTTTCAGGTTCTTAACCGTCTCGCTAGGTAGTGCTCTTGCTAACCAATCTGGTGATGGCCTTCAACACTATGTCGATTTTGTTGGTCATCTCGCTTTGTTGTTGTTTGAAATTGGCTTCAAACTTGGACAGTCTAGCGTCTTAGGATGCCATGAAGTTGGATACCAATCCTTTAAGATTTTATTAATTGTTAAAGCTTTGAGGATTGTTGTTGAAGGGACAGTTCGGGATTAAACCGTTGAGTTGGAACCGGTCAGGTGGGTTTGAAAAATTATTTTGACGAATTTTGGGGGTTGTCGCCCTCCATGGTTTGGGTGACTTTTCCTGACGGATTGTTGGTGTCACCAAATTTGTTTTGCTCGGGATGAAAGTGTAACCACTTTACCTCCGGCTTGGTTGATATGCGAGGATTGCTTATTTCTAAAAGACCTTGTCGGTATTTTCCATTATATATAAGTGTCGTGGGGAACACTTGCAAACTCTCACATTAGGTAGTGATTTTGTTCACTTGTGTAGATTGCATCGGAAGCAAGATTGAGGCTTTTTTTCCCATTAAGGTTTGGACTTGATTTTCAAAGCTCGATGAGGCGTACGATCGATATGTACTAGGGGGACATCTTGAGACAGAGAGATTGCCTTGAACGGCTTAGCGAAATCCCTTGGGTCGTTCCAACTTTCGTTATCATAGAGGGAAAGGTCCTATAATAATGCCTAGTATTCTTTGGCGTTTCGGTCACGAAGCTTACCACAGCCAATTGGTCGATGGTTCGTCTTGTGACGGGATTGACATGGTCATAAAAAAAATGGATTTGGAGCCAAAGATCGATGCCATGATGAGGAACTTTTTGTAGTAAGTCCTTGAAACCAGTCCATGCTTCTAAAAGAGATTCTCCTTGATTGTTAGAACATAAGGATATCATTACAGAGTTTTGTAGTCATTCCTGATGGAAAGAATTGAGCAAGGAAACGAGTAGTAAGATCCTCCCATGTGGTGACGGATCCTGCTGGAAGGCGTTCAAGCTAATTGCTAGCTTGATCGCGGAGGGAAAATTGAAATAAACTCAGGCTTGTTCTTTCCTTATTTGCACCATCAAGGTCAAGCGAGTCCATAAGTTTTAGGAAATCCTTGAGGTGTTGGTCTGGATCCTCAGACCGAAGTCCGTGATGGCATCGATTTGCACCAAACGGATGGTGTAGGATCGAAGTGGTACACGCATTGTTCCCTAACGGAGGTGGCTTTAATGGTATTCTTATAGCCCTCATGGCTAGGTTTGGAGTAATCTCTAAGAGTACGATAGGATATCGTCTACCATGGTGGTTGACGGGATGGTTTACGAAAAAATTAAACACAAAGAAAACTTATAGATACGAGATAACCCTAATATACATAAATTAAATTCTCACTTAAAAGGATTCAAGTGAGTAGAACTAAGTTAAACTACGATAAAAACCTAACTATTCCCCACTCAGCGGTACCAAAAACTTGATGTGCGGTAGTCGTTGGACTTTTACACAAAGTTTTACAACTCTCTAGGCAGTGTACCTAATCGTTGCAGTGTAGTATAGGCAAGACTCGAGGGTTGTTATCGTTCTCTTGGTGAATAGGTTTGGGAAGGTTTGATACCGGGTCTAATAGATTTCTAAGGGTTGAAAGTAGATTCTTTTTGTATTTTTATATTTAATAGAAAGCAGGTAAATCTATGGTTTGAGAAGTTGGTTTGTTTAACTAATTACTAAACTAATTAATATCTAAACTAATGTTGATAACGTTATGATAAACAAATGTATTTACCTAATCATGCACTACTCCTTATATTGCTTCGCCTAGATCCGTTGCTTTGTCACACTTGTGATGATTGTGTAAGTATTTCATAGGTCATGAACGGATTACGCAAACCAGCCGTCTATTTAATATTCCATTAAGGTAACGTACAAGTAAGGTAGTATAAAGACTATTACAAGGCCCCTAAGAGTATATTAAATGCATGTGAAATATCTTAAGAGGGATCAACCATATAATGGGTAAGGTAGTATGAAGACTTTTATCGATGGTATCCTTTCTACACACTCACGTTTCCCTAGACATGTCAACAGCGATACAGACAAATTGAATGATTAATGATAAATAACCTTATTTGATTAAAACATGGATTCAAGGTAGTACTATAGGGTTTTAAGGATCTACAACCTAAGTTTTATGCAATCATAGATAAATACAAAGGATCTACAACCTAAGTTTCTACACACTCACGTTTCCCTAGACATGTCAACGTGCACATTCATAAAAAAGAAGCAACATCAAAAGGATCTATAACCTAAGTTTTATGCAATCATAGATAAATACATTAGAGGGTTTTGCCTCGCAAGTTTATATAAAGAAAGCAAGAAGATAAATCAATCAAACATAGAACATAGACATATTGAATGATTCATGATAAATAACCTTATTTGATTAAAACATGGATTCAAGGTAGTACAATAGGGTTTTAAGGCCCTAAAAACGACCTACAAAGCTGCTAGAATGACGCGACGGCTTTGCTTAGAAATCCTGACGCTGTCTCCACGTAGATGATTCTAGATCCTTTTAAGTTGCCACGTCTTGACGCCGTCACCTAGTTAGATACGACGGCGTCGCTTTATGCCTGCCGCGGACGACGTCTCAACGCTCTTGTGAACATAATACCTGATGATTCTGGGTGTAAGTCCGTAATCTTGCCGTTTCTTCTCCAAATGTGACCATGTAACGTGTATTTCCTTTCATAATGCCATCTAAGTCGCTAAAAAACAAAAAACCAAACGATTAAGCACTCATAATTGAGCATATTTGCATGATTTAGGAGGTTAAATGACCCCAAAATAGTGCATAAAATGACACCTTATCATGTTGACAATGACTTACATCGGTGGTTTTTTTTCAAGAAGTGTGCATCTTGGTAAGTTTTTTCATCTGATGGGAGAGGTTTTGCTAACAGTTCCAAATAGGAACAGAACCTCATATCCACAAACCCTACTAATGACGTATAGGGCGGATCACCCTATATCTTAGTCACAATGAAACCAAAGTAAAATAACACTCAAATCTAAGAACGATACTCCCGCACACATAACTACCGTAGCATAAAGACCGAATCGGGGTGGGCATCATTAATCGGTCGTCAGGTTATCCTACGAATACATACATTCCGCCGCTTAAACCAACTGACTGGATTCCATTTCATGATCATGTGTTAAACAGACCCAAACGGGAAGGAAAGAAGATACGCTAGAGAAGTGGTGATGCAAGTTTTCCCTAAATGGCATGGGAATTGGTTACCCATGATAGTTACGACCGGAACACTTACACCACAAGTCAAAAATCGTAACAATTACGAATGCCTGGCCGGACAAGAGAGCCGAGATACTTAGGTCCTTAGTGGCCGTTGACAAGAAGAAAATGGTGACGGACCATTACTGACACTGAACAAAGAAGTTTACATCATAGGCAGGCTTATTAACCAGCGGTTAATAGACAAACCCGTGCATACCGGTCACCACTAGATGACGGGACATGAGGGGTTCATATTAATACGAAACTCTTTGAACTCCCAAGGCAAGTACTTTCTCAAATATATATTATCACTCTCACTCGATCTCAATCTTATACCACCTATACCAATACTACGTCCTAAGAACATGAGCCCTGCTATGGAAGAAACTCCCAACGCAGACTGATCCGTTCGTAATACTGTCAACAGAGTGAAGGATTCCCGCAGGGATTTCTCACCAGTGCAGTCACGCGGCAGCTATGCTCGGAGTTCTAAGAAAAGCATTATGCATGAATATACTGTTTGTGGCAGGAAAGGGACGCATAGCTAAAAGTGTTAGGAGCCGCCTAAGCTACCACGAAAGTAGTGAGGAAGAAATTGAAAACACATCACGTCACCAAAAGAGAAATAGGAGAGGTGCAAGACAAAAAAAATCCAAAAATCCCCATCCCTCGCTCGGTCTAGGAGTGTATTCTCGCGATTGGGATCGGAAGAAGGGGAGAGGAAGGAACAAAGGAGACGATCCCCGTCACAAGCATCTTCACGCTCAGCGAGTGTGTTCCCCTGTCTAGGAGCCAAAAGGAAAGAGCAAAGAAGGAAAGACGTAAGAGAACTCATACAAAGCTATGTTACCTGTTCAAGTGAATGCCAACGGGGGAAAACAAAAAAAGATTACCGGTAAGGCTTGTGAATGGAAGACTCAAAAGACGAAACCTCTCGAGAGTAAAGATTACGCCGGTGGAAGGCGCTGAAAGATGACAATCAGGAGAGATCGGAAAAAAAGAAAGGGATAACTTGTCTTGAACCTTATGACGAGGGAGTCCACACCCACTTTCACAACCACGATATCGACAAGTTTGTCTTTCCCAAAAAAGAATTCCGGATGCCCACCATTGTCACCCCTGGAAGATTCA
This sequence comes from Tanacetum coccineum, assembly GCA_026074375.1. Taxonomy (NCBI): domain Eukaryota; kingdom Viridiplantae; phylum Streptophyta; class Magnoliopsida; order Asterales; family Asteraceae; genus Tanacetum; species Tanacetum coccineum. Next base: position 10,692 of record BQNB010174364.1, read on the forward strand.
TCTAAATACTTTCATAACAAATGCCAAAGTGGAAAGATGGTATGATGCCATTTGGTGTACATGTTAATGCAACATTGCTAGGGTCTGCCAGGCTTCTGGTGTGGTTTGGCGAGATATCACCAAAGAGCATTGACCGTTTCAAGGATCTAATAAATTAAGTTTTTAAAAAAGGGGGCCCCCCCATTATCTCCTGCAGAAAGATACACTGAGACTCGGTAGAATTGCATCATGTAAAGAAGAAAGAAGGGGAGTCTACAGAAGCCTTCATGAAACGTTTCACAAGCGAGAGCCTAATGTTCAAAGGAGCCCTAGAGCTCATGAGAATCTCTAGATTCATGCATAGGACAACTAGGATTGATTAAAAGGCTCAACGACATATCCCTAAAACAATCGATGAAATGATGAGCGTAACCAAGGCTTTCATTCGTGGGGAGAAAGCAACAGCTAATCAATCCAAAAGGAGGGGGAAACCATGGAAACAACAACACTTCCATAGACCACGCTAAGAGCAAAACTTTAAGTGAAAGGAAAACTTTAAGGGGCGTCTAAGAGACCAAAGGCACGACCGATTCACACTGTTCATAAAGACCCCTAAGGAAATACTTGCTATGGAAGCCGAGAAGGAAACCTTTGTCACTCCACCTCCAATGTCAAGAGCATCAGAGTCAAGAAACAAAAACAAATGTTGTGACTTTCATTAAGACAAAAGGCATTAAACAGACGACTACTTGTATTTAAAAAGACAAATCGAGGAAGCAATAAGATTCGGGCAGCTAGCACACCTAGTCAAAGAAATCAAACAAGGTAAGCAATAAGGTGAGCACCAGGATAGGAACATATAGTCAGACGCAACACCTAAGGATAAAGGTAGCTGCCATCTTCATGGTTCAGTCCTAGGGAAGAAATGTCCGTTGAGGGTTCATAATAAATACACCGACACAAATGAACTATATTTTCTCGCTTCAATAACATAGATTTGGGACCCCCCCATAGTTATAATGTGCTAAACATAGGGGGACATGCATCCACATAATGTATGTGACGGGGAAGTGCTTTAGAAATCCTGTTTATGTGCATATGCTTCCTTAGAATGAGCCCAAAATAAGTAGTTAACTTGACACCCGTTCACCGTTGACAATTGTTTGGATTCTCAAGGGAATCACGGATTGCACGAGATTGCAATAACACTCTTTGAATCACAGTAAATCGGTACTTTGTCGTAGAAGAAGCCATAGTCAGTCAATTGAGTACGCATCCACAAAACTTGAGCACAGCAGCCAGAAACAGCAACAAATTCAGATTTTGTTGTAGAAATAGACACTCAATTCTGCTTCTTGGACGACCAACACACTAACTTGTCACCTAAGAATTGAACACTGCCAGATATACTTTTTCGATCTAAGTGACATCCTGCATGGTCTGCGTCTGAATAAGCAGTTACATCAAAGCCGAAATCTTTTGGATACCAAAGGCCTAAGTTAATAGTCCCTTTGAGATATCAAAAGATCCTTTTTAACGGCTGACACATGATGTTCATTTGGGTTTGCCTGATATCTAGCACACATATATGTTGCAAACATTATATCTGGCCTACTTGAAATAAGGTACATCAACGATCTAATCATGCTTCGATAATCAGTATGATCAACTGGTTTTCCAACTAAATCAAGTTTGAGTTTAGCTTGTTCAACCATGGGAGTGGGAACCGTATCACAATTTTCCATTCCAAATCGTTTCAAAATATCAAGAATGTACTTGGATTGATTTATGAAAATCCCATTTGAAAATTGATTTACTTGAAGCCTGAGAAAGAATTTCATTTCTCCCATCATACTCATTTCAAAACGTTTTACCATTAATTCTAAAAATTTCGTGCAATATTTTGGATTCGTTGAGCCAAATATAATGTCATCAACATATATTTGAATTAGCATTATATGTTTACCCTTCTTTTTAATGAAAAGAGTAGGATCAATTGAACCTTTTTGGAAACCGCTGTCAATCAAGAACTTTGAAAGAACGTCGTACCATGCCCGAGGTGCTTGTTTCAAACCATACAGAGCTTTGTCGAGAGAATACACATGATCTGGATACTGTTTGTTGACAAAACATGGAGGTTGACTGATGACAACAAATAACATCTATTTAATAACATCATTTATCCCACGATATTAACCCATTTTGTATAGTTATTGCAAAGAATTGTTACTTAATCGTTTATATTTGAAAATTGCAGTAATTATGGAGTAATTGGTGAAAGATAGCAAAAGGCGCGCATTCTGGAGCTTAAATGAAGATATTTTGAAGATTACTATTCTGAAGACCAATACGCCGTATCCAGAGGACTCAATACGCCGTATTCAAGATATGGAATCAATATAATATTCTGGAAGATATCAAACGTGGTCCCTACTCCAAGAAACCCCCAATACGTTGTATCCAATACATGGATACGCCGTATCCAACCGACTTCCAGACCTTATAAATAGAAAACTCAAAAACGAGTTTTACAGTGTGCTAAATCAGATTCTCGATACCTAAACTACAAAAGTCGATTTTCAGAAGGGAAAAATAG
>BQNB010174367.1:0-13266 GCA_026074375.1 Tanacetum coccineum
CTTAGCCTAACCCTTTGTCTAAGTCTAAATGGTGGGTTGCTAGTTGCTTGGTATGTTGGATTGTTTTTTATGATTATCAGTTATGCCACACTTCGCCATTTGTGTGTGCCATTTCGACAAAGATGGAGATGCGCAGCTTCATTGATGTATTTTTGTGGTGTATGTTTATGCGAAGTGTGGGGGAGTTTGATGTATATGAAATGAAAATGAAAAAAAAAACGGTTGAAAAAAAGTAAAAAAATGTGATGACAAATAAAGCCAATGTGTTATATGTTTATGAAGATGAAGGAAGACGAAGTAATTGAGATATCGATTAGCCAATGTGCTAAGACGTGATATACTTATGTGGTGATCGATATGTGATTGAAGAAAGTTGATAACTATAATCATTTTCGTGATTGTGGATTGTTCAGTAACTAGCAACAATTAGGACTTAGACTTTTGACTTAAAATGTGCGTGATACACCCTTACCAATAAAGAATCTCATACCTTATCCATACCATTTACTAACCCGAAGTCTAATTGTTAGAACCCAATAAAAGTCCTCTTTAGATGTGTACACTTGGTGCTTACGCCCCATCGGTTTTTGTTTTGTTTTTATCGTTCTTTTCTTTAATTTGCTTGAGGACAAGCAAACCCTTAAGTGTGGAGGAGGGGGGGGGGGGGGTGTTTGCGCCTTTTGCGCTCATTTAAAAAAAAAAATATATCGATATTTTCAAAAAAAATAAAATAAAATTCCATTTAGGTATTTTCTTTCTAGATTTCTTTTCTTATATTTTCTTGAGGGCAAGAAAATTTTCTTTTACCTCCTCGAGGGCGAGTAAGACTCAAATATGGGAGAATTTGATAACGCTTAAATTGAGTATGTTTTAGTAGCGTTATCCGTACTTTTGTATATGTTATTTGGCTATTTTTATATGCTTTTCTTACTGAATTGTACCAAAGTGTGTTTGCAAGTATATTTGTAGCCAAGTATAAGAGAAGCAAGAAAAAGATGAAGAAAAGAAGTAAAAATGAAGTTTAGTACAACTACGAAGAATCCCGCATCAAGAACAAGCTCGGAAAGTATTTCAAAAGCAAAAGAGTGAAACATACAAGCTTCCAAGGCCCAAGATAGAGTTTAAATGAAGTTTTATTGATGTATAATGACCCATGACAGGTTAAGAAAGGTAGGGTTTATGATTTAAAGTGTGTGTAAAATGGTGTAGATGTGTCCTCTATTTATACTAACACATTATGGCGGTTCCAGGCTTTTTCTTGGGGCTCAAGTGTTGTCCAAAGTGGACTAAGAGGGTCTAGATCTTTCTTGATTCGTCATGAGTCTCCAGGAATGAAGTAGAAAAACGTGGGCACCAAGAGCCGGGCGGCACGACCCTCTGTCGGGCGGCACTACTTTAGTCGGGCGGCAAGAGCTCCTGCCACGCGGCTAGCCACACGACCAAAAATATATATTTCTTAATTTTGCGTATTAGCTTCTCGTTTGAGTCTGGCTTGGTCATGGGTCATTATACATCAATAAAACTTCATTTAAACTCTATCTTGGGCCTTGGAAGCTTGTATGGTTCACTCTTTTGTCGTTGAATTGCTTCCCGAGCTTGTTCTTTACGAGGGATTCTTCGTACGTGCATAAAACTTCATTTATTCTTCGTTTCTTTGTCTTTTTCTTGCTTTTCCTGTACTTGGCTACAAATAGACTTGCAAACACACTTTGGTACAATACGGTAACAAAAGCATATAAAAATAGCCAAATATCATATACAAAAGTACGGATAACGCTACTAAGAATATACTCAATTTGAGCGTTATCAAATTCCCCCACACTTAAGTTCTGCTCGCCCTCGAGCAGGTAAAAGAAAATTTGCTTGCCCTCAAGCAAATATAAGAAAAGAAATCCAGAAAGAAAATACCTAAATGGAATTTTAATTTTTTTTTTGAAATATATTGATATATTTTTGTTTTTTATAAATGAACGCAAAAGGTGCAAACACCCCCACACTTAAGGGTTTGCTTGTCCTTAAGCAAATTAAAGAAAAGAAAGATAAAAACAAAACAAAAACCGATGGGGCGTAAGCATCAAGTGTACACATCTAAAGATGACTTTTATTGGGTTACAATGTTAGGCTTCGGGTTAGTAAATGGTATGGATAAGGCATGAGATTTTTTATGAGAGGGTGTATCATGAACATTTTAAGTCAAAAGTCTAAGTCCCAATGTTGCTAGTTACCCATCAAACCGCAAACCCGAAAATAATTATAGTTACCAATTTATTCCTCCTTCACATATCGATCACCACATAGGTATATCACGTCTTAGCACATTGGCTAATCGATATCTCAAAAACTTCATCTTCCTTCATCTTCATAATAATTTATAGCGCATTGGCTATAATTGTCATCATTTTTTTTACTTTTTTATTCTTTTCAACTTTTTTTTTTCATTTTCATTTCATATACATCAAACTCTCCCACACTTCGCATAAAACAAAAATACATCAATGAAGCTGCGCATCTCCATCTTTGTCGGAATGGCATACACAAATGGCAAAGTGTGGCATAACTACTAATCATCAAAAACTATCCAACATACCAAGCAACTAGCAACCCACCATTTAGACTTTGACAAAGGTTAGGCTAAGGTTTAAAGTTACATATTTTTTTCTTTTTCTGGATTTTATCAAACGAACGGGATGGCTCAACATGTGTTCTAAAGGTATCTAGCACTAAAAGTAAATGCTAACAAAGGGTTAATTTTGGGTGGTTAGCTAAAAGTAAATTGAAAAAGGCTATTTGGGTTAAATCCTAAGGTGCCTCTTTATCACGCATGTACACTTATCATCACACGAATGTGATCTCACTGTGGTATTCGTAATTATTTACAAGCACAAGTGCTAATATATTAACCTAATTACATGAAAACAACTATAAGGGCAAACAAGTCTACATAAATTTTAGATTGGCCTAAAAATATGAAAAATTTAAAAATCAGTCTCGTTTTCCCTGTTTACCTCCCCCATACTTAAGTTTTGTATTGGCCTAAATGTAAAAATAAACTTCAAAGTATAAAATAGGGAAATAAAAGTAAGAGAAAACCTAATCTTCCCGGGTAAAAGAAATCACGATTGAACTCCATATGATTTTAATGCTACGCCAAAGCTAGCATAAGCTTGTGAGAATCGATTTTTCCTCTAAGTATCCGTATACGCTCCAAAGTCACAACCAATCCATCCTTCATGAGCTCTATTGAATCTGTAAAAATAAACTAAACTACAAAACACGAAAAATTAGAAAGCACACTTTCGTAGGCAACACGATTGCATTTAGCGTATGCAACAAGCCTTTAAACCCCTCAGTGGCCCGAGTGGACGAGTTGTAGTCTCGTGAGGGTTTTTAGCGAACACACCCACAAAGTTCATTCCTTGACCACATGAATTAAACAAACACAAAATGCACGCTAGCACAAATGACACGGAACAAACTTTAAACAAATACGAACAAACATGAAACATTCTAAACATCACAAATATGATAAATAAAAACATTCTAAACACTCACAAATATAAGACCTCTCTAAATGAACAAAATACGAAAACAAAAAAAATGTTACTTAGCAAAAAGGAGCCGACCGGCGTGGGCATTTAGCCAGTCGACTAGATGCAATCGTACCCACGCTGGATGTTTACCGGTCCGGCTAGCGGCTTAGCCGCGCGGCTGGATCTGTCTGACACAAAGAAAAAAAACCATTTTTTATGCTTTTTTTAAAGGTGAAGCTTTATTACCTATTTTTATAAAAGGACTAAATTAATTCAATTGACAAAACTTATTTTAAAAAACTAAGTAAGACTAAAATGAAATATGCATAAACGAACACATTTTAACACATACTAATCTAATTAAGAACATGAAACATTTAACTGATTTAATCTAACACATGGCAAACACATCACAAAACAAGCATACGATAACTAGCAATACGAGTACGAAATTTAAACTAAACAAATTAAAACACATACGACATTCCTAACAATCAAAACATCCCTAAACATTCATAAGAACACATTTGCAAACAATTAAACAAGCACTTAAATCATATTTTTTTTACTCAGAACCCACTGAGCCGCCCGGTACAGCCACTGAGCCGCCCGGCTGGCTGTGGTAATACCCACGTCGTGAAACGAGCCGGCCGGCTGGCTATCGAGCCGCCCGACACGACCACTTCTGTAACTTCAATTTTTTTTAAAAGCATGAATTTTTAATACACACATTTCCGCTACCCATTCGTATTGAAAAGAACACAAAACTAACAACATTATGAACGTAACAAACACAATTAAACATGAAACACGAAAACAAAGACAAACAAAATTCATGTGGTCAAGTTTGGTGTTTTTTCTTGTGCAAACAATTTCGAGCACACTTAGAGAGCAATCATTGAAACGAGCATTTTTAGCAAACATGAAACGGAATCCCAACATCAAAAACTTAATTTTGATGCCAAGATCATTTAGCAAAAGATGAGAAATGAGAGATTTTGAAACACAAAGCAAGAGAGCATTCAAGTAAAACATCATGAGAAAATAAGCAATCAATTCGACAAGCAAACAAACAAACGAGTACAAACGCAAATCGTAGACACAGCGGCGCCAAAAACGTGATGTTGCCTCCAACGAGCTTTTAAATTTGTAAACAAGAATTACCGAGTTAACTAGGGACCTACAGTTCGGACAAGTAACCTATCATTTGTAGTATAGTAATTGGAATTCAAGGTCTTCCCAAAAGTTGGGTGACTCCAAGGTTTGTTTTGTTTTTCGAAGCAAGTAACAAAGGGTTGTTATGATGTCACATATCAAAACCACCTATACGATAGCAATATGAAATAAGACACACAAAGAACATACATGTTTGGACAAATGATTCACTGAATATTAGATGTTTGTTTATAAAACATATTTCATGATAACCTTTCGACTGTAAACCAATAATAATAATTTTATGTCTTATAAATCAATTATACATAAGTCTTAATCAAGTGGTCATATCATGAGCCTTATGCCTAACCAACAACAACAAAGAATCCTTTCGACCTATAGACTTTGATGCCATCGATTGTTAAGTTCCATTTACTTGAAAGATGATTAGAACACACATATTTAAAAGACTCCTTTCGACATTAATCTTAATTAAACCTTTACTTGTTATGTTTATTAATTCTCTTGCACAATTGTCACAAAGTACAAGACCAAATCATTTGTTGATTAATGAATTGAAATCAACCACTATTGAGAATCCTCTCGTCCTATAGACTCAACAATGATTAACCAAAACAATAAACAAGAACAAGATCTAATTTAACCGAATATGATGTTATCATCATAATCCAAACAAACACTAATTAAGAATCCAAACATCCCTCTATCACAAGTTTTCATAAGAACCAAACAAGTATTAAGACACAGTTAGCAAGATCACACAAATCACAAACACAAGAATCACCACAAACATAAGCATAAATATGATTGAATATTAAAGAAGATTTGTTTACCAAATTAAGTCAAGCACCACAGAGTCCAACCAAATACAAATACTCCTACCCAAAACCTTTTTAGAAATCAACCTCATGTTGTGAGTGAATTCCCTTGGGGTGTTTGGAAACAAGGATTGTTAAAGATTGGATAGTTTATGGATCTAGGGTTTTCTTCTCTATTCTTTCATGATTTATGGTTGTAGACGACGACTAAACTAACCAAAACCAACCCCACAACACTTCTGGAAACGTGTGGGGGGTGGTAGGATGGAGAGGTGTGAGTTGTGGTGGAGATAGGTTAAGAAAGGTAGGGTTTATGATTTGGAGTGTGTGTAAAATTGTATAGATGTGTCCTCTATTTATAATAACACATTTTGGTGGTTCAGGGCCTAAAGGGGTGTCCAAAGTTGGTTTAGAGGGTCTAGATCCTTCTTGATTCGTCATGAGTCTTCAAGAATAAAGTAGAAAAATATGGGCACCAAGAGCCGGGCGGCACTACTCCAGCCGGGCGGCAAGAGCTCCTGCCGGGCGGCTAGCCACACGACCAAAAATATATTTTTCTTGATTTTACGTATTAGCTTCCCGTTTGAGTCGTGCTTGGTCGTGGGTCATTATACATCCATAAAACTCCATTTAAACTCTATCTTGGGCCTTGGAAGCTTGTATGGTTCACTCTTTTGTCGTTGAATTGCTTCCCGAGCTTGTTCTTTACGAGGGATTCTTCGTACGTGCATAAAACTTCATTTGTTCTTCGTTTCTTTGTCTTTTTCTTACTTTTTCTGTACTTGGCTACAAATAGACTTGCAAACACACTTTGGTACAATTAAGTAAAAAAAGCATATAAAAATAGCCAAATAACATATACAAAAGTACGGATAACGCTACTAAGAATATACTCAATTTGAGCGTTATCACTACTCAAGGTTTCTATCACTACTTTTGGAAAGCAAATGAAGGAAACATATTTTATTGCTGAAGTAAAATTTATCCCACCTCAACCTTCAGTGTCAATAACTAGACTTTGACCCCAAACTAACCTGAAGGACCTTACTTCTCTCTTCACATGCTGGCCATCTAAGCTGCTGATGGGCCTGGAGCTAAAAGAGGACAAAGAAAAAGTGTTCATAAACATGGCGGGCATACACAACAATCTTCTTCCAAATTGAAGGCAACATTCATTAGGCCCCTATCTAAAGAGGCCACTGAAGCTCTCAAAGACCAATCCAAGAAAAAAAGAAGTCTGTAACGGCCAAGGACAAAAACCTTAGTCATCCTTCAGCTTCCACACCTGTGGTCGCTGAACTGCATAAAGGCCCTGCAAGCAACAAGCGGCCAAACTTCTCTAGGGGTCACTATTAAAGAAAAAGCTGAGCCTCAGCTCATTAATGTTGTGTCAGCATCTCAAATTAAACATGTACTTTTAGCTTCTACCATGGTTCACTCTGAGTCTGCATCAGGACATGATGCTTCAGCAACTTTCACTGCTGAAGCTGATCTTGGAAACATTGATCCTAAGGATTCTTTGCCTCCACAACAATGTACTAATGAAGGAACCATAAACTATTCATATGATCATTTTATAGCAGGAACTAACCCAAGTGTTCTTATAGACAAAACCAAATCTGCTGGAGATGAGTTGGAAACTGCTCACACTGATTCATAAACTGAGAAAGAGTCTGCAATTGAACACCTATTTGGTACTGATACTGAAGAAATAGCATAAATTTTTGATGATGATGAAGAGATCAAATGGGTTGATTTGACAGAACTAGTGCAAGAAAGAGGTGCAGGATCCCCCCTCTTAAATGTTTTTGGCATAATAAAATTTACTGGGGAAACCCTTTACCCAAAAAAAGAGATATGAAATCCCTTGAATATGATTAGCCACTTCAGGTTTTAAGTGATGATGAGGCTGAAGTTCAAACTAAAACTGAAGATACTTCAATTCCACAGCCACCTCCATCCCCAAAATCAATCAAGATTCAAGGTCTTACTAATGAAGCTCTTTTTCTTTAGTAATACAAATATAATCTTGAAAAAGAAAAGACTGTTGTTGAAGCTGAGGTTGCAAACCTGAGAGCCTTACCATCTTACCTAAATGTGCAACAAATTACTGAGCTTCTAGTAAACTCTCCAAAGCCTGAATTTGATTTACTTATTAAAGCTCATGACTTCAGTTCCCACATTCAATCTGAGCTAAAAAGCTCCCCACCAAGTTTAGGCAAGTCACTGAGACTCTGGGGAATATGTTGAAAAACTAGAGATAAAGGTACTTGCTGATCTGAAAGGTATTCCTGACAAGCTAGATGAATTTCAGACCTTCATCTCAGTTCTCACCACAAAGGTTGCCTCTCTGGAAGGCTTTAAGATGGAGATTCCAACTGAGTTAGTAGCACTACATGCTTAGGTTTCATCCATCGACTCTCAATTAGCTAAACTCAAAGTCTTGGATTCCATCCCAACTATTATGGGCAAGGTTGCTGCTTCATTAGATATGTTTGCAGATGTCATTTCCTCAGCATCTTAAAAGCTAGTTATATATGTGTTCCTTCAGCAGGCCAAGTTGACCCTCATCATGTTGAGGGGGAGAATAACACAAACCAACAACCAACTATCACTCAACTATTTCAAAGAAAACAGACAAAAGATGCTGCTGCTACAAACCTGATAAACAAACCAATCACTAAACCAATAATCACTGAACCAACAACAACTTTAATCTCTCAAACATCACAACAACAGCTATCATCATGCCAACAACAACAACACCATTCCAATCACCATTCATAACAAGTCCTATAAAGACCACCCATCAATCCGAGGGGGCAGCAAATCAGAGAGAAAGGGAAGAAAGCTACGTCTCATGATGAGGTAGATGAAGAAGAGTCTGATAGTACCTCTAATGCTGAAAGTAGACCCTTTGGTACTTTGGAAGACTCATCAAAGTCCAAGCCTCTCAAGAAGTTCACCTACATCACTAAAACTGGTGAAAAATATCAAATGACCGAGGAAGAAATCAAAAACCAAAAACACATTGAACAAATTGTCAAAGCTGATGCTGCCAGGTCTGAAAGAAAGAAAGGTAAAAAGTTTTGATTAAAACTCTTGGTCAAGATGTGGCTCCGAAGGTACACAAGGATAAAGTAAAGTATGACTAGTACCGCCTTAAGATGCTGAACAGAAGGGTCCAAGGAAAAATAACTAACTGTGATATGCTTACAAGAGGAAAGGGTCTTATAAACCCAAAGGTGTACAGAGATGATGGCTCAAGTGAAATCATCCACAACTTCAAGACCAGTGATCTTCATGTGGGTGAATGGAAACGAATGATGGATGCTTGTCCAAAAAGGACTAAAGTTGGGTGGAATATCATCTATACTCAAATAAGGAAAAAACTAGATGATATTCACAAAACTAAATAAGAATTGGAACTGTATCTAAGTCTCCCTTTAGATGAACAAATCCAATCACTAAATTAAACCAACTGACTAAAAAGAAAAGGAAGAATGTTGATGACTTCCATGACTACTTCAAGTCAACCAAAAGGTACAAGACATCAGTTCAGTATGGTGACCTTCTAGCTGGGACAGTGCTGAATGATCCAGCTCTGGGGATGATTCTCTTTAATGCTCAACACGGGCAAGACTTTATCAGCATTGAAGACTTTGCAAAACTTAACAATGACATGTTATATCATGTACAAGAAAACTTCTTCAGACTTCATCAAGAACCTAGAATGGATGATCTTGCTAGGACTTTCAGTTCTCTCCTGGTTGCTGAAGTTGACAAGAGAAACTTAAATCCTAACAAGCAGATGAGATTGATTGAAAAACTAAGGCAATTATTGAATGTAAACTTTTTTATGTACTATCTTTTTTAATGTGCTCTAATGAAAGTATATATGAATGTTTATCAGTTTATGTTGTTCTTTTTAATTTATCAGTTTGTAAGAATAAGTTGTTTGCTCAATTACATCTGATTTAACTTAGGCTATTTTTATATTTAAATAAGGGAAGAATATTGGGTCAGTTTAGTGCCCTTTAGTATCTCGATAGATTTAAACATATATACCCTAAGTCAATGTCTCACTGAAGACAGTTCAACTTTAGCTCTTCAGGTAATTAGAATATCAAAGAATATCTTCACTTAAGTCTATGTAGTGGTTTAGAAACTGAAGATAAGACCTTAGCAAGAGCTTCAGTTTAACTTAGTTGGAAATGCCAAACTTAACCATGTAGATTTCCTCTTAGAAGATGAAACAAAATGTTTCTCTTTTAAAAGGTTTACAAGGCGTGAAAAAGATATACTTTATTTAAAAAAGAATAAAGCAAACCCTTGAATGACTTCCTTCTATCCAAAGTTGGTAAAGATAAGTAACAACAACTTTCCCAAACGGAGGACATTTTGCTATTGTACACAGTGGATAACGCTCAAACTAAGTATGTTTTTAGTAGCGTTATCATGATTTTTGAACGTGTTATTTGGTTATATAACATGCTCTTGCTACTAATATTGCACAAAGTTGGATTTAAATGTTTGTAGCTAGCCAAGATTAAGAAAGTGAAGAAAAGACGAAGAAAAGAGAGAAAAACGAAAGAATATGCGTGTACGAAGATTTCCCACCAAGAACGAGTCTCGTGGACACACGTGGAGATCATTTCCGGGAGTAAGGAAGAGTAACTTTGGAGTCATATAAGTCAAACCTGACCAAGGAAAAAGCATCCAGAAAGTCAAAACAAGAAAAGACAAAAGTGCAAAAGCTAAAATGCAATCCAGACGGAAGTCTAAACCTTTAGGCCGTTACGCCAAAACATGCCAAACTGACGAAATGCATCTAGACAGACAACCCGAGCCCATAGAATTTAGGCTGAAAATGACCAATTCATCCAGACGAATGACTTAGCCATCCGGACGCGCGTCTCGATGAATCTGACCTCCCCAAGTTACATTCAAGTGTTGATAAGTGCATTAGACCCAAACCCTCAATGTCTGATCATATGCATTTATAACGTCATTTTTTCAGGCACTTTGTTAGAACCTTGGAGGCCAAGAGTGTTCCAAGCATATAAATAATACTTCCTTTTAGACCAGAGGCTCATTGATCTAACCATATATGTCTTAACTAACATTTACTCCATCACACACTACCTCTCTCTTACCACCACATATACCCCTTTCAAGAGGTGTTGGGGGGTGTGGTTTGGTTCGTCACTTCTAGAAAAACAAGGCATGCATACGTTTAAAAACCCACTCAAACAATCCATACACACCCACCATCCTATTACAACACCTCCATGGACGAACAACGACCACACTACATAAGGGCTGATTTCCAGGAAGGTTATGGAGGTAGTAATGTATTTTGGTTGTTTCTTTCAGGTAGAATCGTTGTGATACTTTGGTTGGAATTCTAGAACTTGATACTTTGGCTATAATGTTTTGGTATTGCCTCCTTTTAATTTTGACTATATTTATGTTTCATGCTTGTGTTGAATATGTGATTTCCTTTGTGTGTTTGATATTATGAATGATGTCTTAATGCTTGTTTGGTTCATATGAATACTTGTGATAAAAGGATGTTAGGATTTTACTAGTATTTGTTTGGATTATGTTGAAAACGTCATATTTGGTTATATTAGAACTTGTTCTTGTTTATTGTTTTGGTTGATCATTGTTGAGTCTATAGGTTAAAAGGTTTCTCAATAGTGGTTGTTTCAATTCATTAATCTAGAAATTTTTTGGTCTTGTGCTTTATGACCATAGTTTTAAAAAGCGTGCCTTAAGGCGCGCCTAGGCTCTAAGGCTCAAGATCTAGGGATTTTTTCAGATCGAGGCTCCGCACATGCACAAGGCTCACAAAAAGCCCAGAGCCTTGGGATTTAGATCCTAGAGCCTAGGCACGCCTAAGAAAGGTGACGGATTTTGAAACTTTCTTTTCAAATTTAACACTTATCGCCCTTATATGTTAATAATAGATTACCTAGAAACTAGCTAGAAACTAAATAAATCAAACAATTTAAGTGTTTGGTCGTTCAATTCAAGTGTTTGCACATACAAACTCATCCCTCTTTTTTACGCATGAGAGAACGTAATCTCGTCATGCCATGAATCTGATACATTGCTTGATATTTTTGGTTTAAGTATTCAATTTTTTTTAGATACATTAATTATTTTAGTGTTAATTAAGTCATCATTAAGCTATAAATTTTCACCTAAACTATTATAATTTACTTCAATTTAATGTGACTCATATTCATGAAGCTCGCGCCTTAGTGCGCCTTAAGCCTTTCAAAACACTATTTGTGACGATTGTGCAAGAGAATTAATAAACATAACAAGTAAATGTTTAACTTAGATTAATGTCAAAGGAGTCTTTTGAATATGTGTTCTAATCATCTTTCAAGTAAATGGAACTTAGCAATCGATAACATCAAAGTCTATGGGTTGAAAGGATTCTTTGTTGTTGTTGGTTTAGGCATTATTCTCATGATATGATCATTTGATTGAGGTTTATGCATATTTGATTTATAAAACACTTAGACTATTATTATTGGTTCTATAGGTCGAAAGGATTAACTTGATAATATGTTTTCTAAACTAAACATCCTAATACCCATGTGTTCATTTGTCCAAACGAGTATGTTCTTCGTGCTTGCTTTATTATTGATTTCCTTGGTGGTTTAATCTGTGACAATCATAACCACTACCTTGTTACTTGCTTAAACAAACAAACAACAACCCTTGAGTGCAACCAAGTCTCTTGGGATGACCTTGACTTACCAACCCCTAACTATACATGACTAGGGTATACTTTCCCTAATCTGTTCTTAGTTAAATCGGTGTTTCTTGTTTATAAATTTAAAGCTTAATGTGAACGAATCAAGTTTTTGGCGCCGTTACCGAGGATTTGCATTTGCATTCTTGATGTGCTGTCTTGTATGGTCAATTATTTGATTATCAAGTTTAAATTTATATTTAGCCGACAAACCTAAAACAACATTTTTAACGGGCATAGTACCCGGTCAAGATGGAGTTTCGCGGTAAGTAGGGTGTCGAACACTAAGAGTGGAAATTTAATCCTATATTCTATCAGTATTTGAATTAGTTTATTTACTGGTTAAAACTATGATATGTGCGTTGTCTAAAGATATGGGGGGTTTTCAGCCTGAGAGACTGGCATAGGTTTGGTGGAAACAAATACCAATTCAATACACAATAAACACAAAAGAGGAAAATTAGAAGATAGAAAAGCGGTACAAGCCAAATGATAGAAAACTGTATTAGCCATATTAAATCCGATTCAATGTTGGTTTGTTTGTTTTAGTGCAATGATTTACTTATCTCGAAGCGGCATATCATTCTTAAGACTTAGGCGGGACATCATCCTAAGACCTAGACACGATTAATCTTGTCACAATTAACGCATCCGCATAAAGCATCTTTTAGTTTAATTATAATCTATCTTAGAGAATTAAAGCAGTGGTGATCCTATAAACATTATAAATAAAAGACTCAAAAACGAGTTTATTGGAGTGCGCACTACGTTCTCAATCAATCAATGATATCATTCCCAATTTACTTGATTTACTGTATCTTCGAATAGTTATCTTGGATACGGCGTATGAAAACATAAGAGATACGCCGTATTGGGAATTGGTCAAACGCGTTTTCTTATGAAGTTCAGGCGCTGATACGCCGTATCTCTTTTGTTGGATATGGCGTATGTAGTCAGAAATCATCATTTT
>BQNB010174369.1:0-13266 GCA_026074375.1 Tanacetum coccineum
CATGTAAAGCTTTAACATAACCAACATCCTCTGCTCTGTTAGCAGCTCTAGCAATAGTCCAGGCATCATGACCAGGACTACGACTTAAACCCTGTCCTGCCTCAATAGTATCAACAAAATCATACTGACCTCTAGGTGCTCTGGCAGCAGCAGCAGAACTCTCTGCTACATCACACCCAGGTGGGGGAGCAGCAAGTACAAATCTCCTTCGAGGTAGCATGTCCTCCTCGGGGATGTCATCTCTCATACAAATCATGACTACCCTATGACCTAATTGTGCCTGATCATAGGCAGGGCTGGTGGGTGATATAGGTGCGGCAGCATGCTCAGCAATGCATGCCTCCATGGGTGGCTCAAGTATGACAATCTTTCATGCCCTACGGAGTCGTGTTTGAGAAAAAGGGACCCTAGTCTGAGGTGATCTAGGTGTAGGTGCAGACTCATCAATCTCAAATGCCTCTGTATCCCTAGCTGAGGGAACAAGGTCAACAACAGGTACCGCAGAAGGGTCGGCCAGAGCTAGGTGCTCCTCCTCCTCGCCCTTAGTGGGCTCCTCATCCTCATCATCAGTATCATCATCATCGTCGTTATCATCGGAGGGCTCATCATCACCATCCTCTCCATCAGCAAGGTAGTCAGTATGGTCCTCCTTGGGATCCTCCTCGAGATCCTCATCGTCATCCTCAGGCTCATCTGAATAATCAATAGAATCCTCCTCTATCGACTCTAAGTCAGCAATGTGACCAGGTGACTCATCAATCAGTGAAGCGTCATCAACATAAAGCTGATCCTCGACCTGAATGTCATCATCTGATGATACATGGCACTTCGGGTGCTTAGGCTTCGGAACGTATACCGGTACATGCTTGTCCAACTCTATGTGGTCAGGTACATAAGTAGGTGACAGTGGTGGTGCCTTCCTATTGGGCAACTCCTCATAGGGTCCAACTCCGGAACTCGCTGGCATTCATAAGTGAATACCCCATGAAGTTCCATTCGAATCAGAGGATATGGACCGTATCAGGTAATTTGCATACGATGCCTTTCTGATGACATTGCTAGTCTGACCCATAATAATAAACATGTATAAGAGTATATTATATAAGGACCAGCAGTAATAAACGTTAATATAAAAATAACACGTAAAGTACCTCTGTACACACTTAGTATAATCAATTACAGCTAAAATGATGCATGACAGAAAGCATAGTATAATAGATGCAAACCAGATGCAACACAACTCCATTTGCATGTAAGTCCCATTGAAAAACTTTGCAATGACGCAATTTTTGAAAAACGTTATAACGCAAGTAAAAACATTTGACATGGTTCTCTTATAACCTTAGCTTTGATACCAAATTTGTAACACCCCCAAATGGGATCGCTAGCGGAATATGAATTTTCAGGGGCATAGCTTCATAGATCAATAGCGCAAGATAAGAGAACGACTCTAAAAGAGTCGTTTAATAACAGATACTTGGATATCATAATGGTTTTGTTACAAAAGCCATACTTAAATGTTCAACTGGAAAAGTAAAAGACTTTACAACATTACAATATCCAAAATGTAATGCCTAACTCATTTTTTGCGATATGACTTCAAAAGACGATCCATCCAATGTACCCATAACTTGCACCATTATTGACCTGAGAAAAACATGTTAAAACTTCAACAATTTGTTGGTGAATATTAAAAGGTTTATTAAATTTAATCGAAGTGGATAGCAAATTTCCCTTAATAAACAACAAATACAATAACACAAATGTAAATACGAATTCACTAAGCTCATGGCACTAAAGTAAACGATGTGTGTATATCAAATACATATAAAAGATAGTGCCCATGTAGATGTTCCACCACGTAACATCGATGTGTCCGAATGGTATACATTCGACATTTCCGGTCAAACCGGTAAACTAATAAAGTGCTACTTGCCTGAACGGGTATGTTAAATTCCCAAATAGATCTAAGCATAACATTCGCACTTACAAATCTAGTAATTAACATTCAATATGATAGGCAAATAGTAGGCTATAACTACTTAGAGCAAACTCGTAATATTGAATTAAAAAGTACTTGCACCATTTTAAAAAACAAACATATCTCATCCCAGATTTGTAAATCATTGAAAATGTACGATGGGGACTATAACTCACCTAAGGTAATGAAGGTTGTATATAGCAAATGATAACTCGTCACTTGATAGTCCGAATGCAACCTAATTAACGTAGTCGTATGAGTACTAAGTACTTTGAATATCTAATACCACATATAATTCTATATAGTTTCATCACCACCTAAATGTATTTGAGAAAATAATATTTATAAGTTAAAAACGTTATAAATATCGCTTTAGAAAAAAAAGCCATAACTTCCTCGTTTAAACCCGTTTTGCATGATATTTTATATCCATGATTTCGTTTTTGAATGGTTCTAGCAATATCATATTTTAATATTATTGTTTACTATTGAACAATAGCCAGTTGATATATAATATAAATTATAAAAACTCTTTTATATAATTAATGTTATAACTTAAAAATGACCGTAACTTATTCCGTTTTAACTCCGTTTTTAGTGTTCTTTTATGTCCATGGTTTCATAATAAAATTTTCTATCATTGAATATAGTCCATGTGTCACTGTATTTTCGTAAAACAATGGTTTTTAAAAAATTACTTTATAAAGATACATATTGCTTATTTTAATCCACAACAAAAAAAGCTCATAACTAATTCATATCCATTGGTTTTCGAAGTTTTTATATTTTGTAATCCTTATAACATCCACTTTACATAAAAATATAAATAGTAATTTAACTCAGGATTTGAATTTATATGTTTTTTTTTTTATAACTTTCTTTTTATAAAAATACTTTTATACACGATATCTTGTAGAAATTTCCCCATAAAATTCCTCCTTCATTATTTTATCCGTTTTGCAAGTTCTTTATAGATTGGAAGCCTACAATATTTACTTTTTATAAAATTATAAAATCCTACTGTAAGGTTCGAAACTTAAAAATATTTATTTGATCTTGATTATATCACTTTATATAATTATCTTGTCACTCATTTTAATATTAACAACTTACTACAAGTTCCTCCATAGTGTTAATATACAAACTTGTAAATATTTCAAGTCCTCTAATACATAATTTTACAGAATTTGTTAAAAAATAAAAGTCTCCACCATTATTTATTTATAAACTATAATACCTAAACTGTTTAATAATTAATTTATAAACTAAATTTATAAATTAACCAACACTTATATAAAGTATGATCTTGACCCTATCATATGTTTTAAACATCATCTTTACATAGTGACAACAAAAATTCAAACCAATATATAAGTCTCATTTATATTTTTATAAACTCCTAAAATAATCCTAGATGTGTTTTAAACTATATAACAATTATACATGCCACACGAAAAAAGAAATTAAAAGTATGAGTTTTATGATAACCTTGAGTGAATGAAGATGGTGATGAACAAGAGTCTAAGCCTACTCAAACCCTTTGTTAGATAACTAATCCTAAACCCTTTTGAAACCCTCTTGAGTATACTTGCAATAATGTTTATCAACCTTGGACCCCTTTTTTGTATTCCTATGTTTGTCTACTGCTAAGGGTCCATAAGAGAAAAGAGTGAGTGTTGATTTGTTGTTTGTATTGTGATAAAAAGAATGTTAGGTAGTGTTTAATTTATAAGGCTCAGTTTAGGGAAGCCATCTTATACTTATATGCTACATAATAAAAATTGGTCTGTTTTGTGTAGATCCTAAGATGGACCCGTATTATGCAAGAGAAAGTGAAAGATGTTTCCCATGTTGTCACATGTATGCATAATAAAATGAACTAAACATAGAAATTGTGGGTTTATGTAGAATTCCCATGCAAGATAAAAATGTTGTGGTTACTTTCTTTTGGTTTAGTGATATGACGAAATGCAAGGGAAAGGAAAAGACAAAAGATTTAAATTTTGATATTTTGAATAAGTATGTAAGTCCAAGTATGTACTTTAGGTGGTAGTGATTTATAATGCATGCATGCATTTTAACTGAATACGAAACGATTTTAACGAACTACAAAACTAAATCATGAAATGTTATATATTTATATTTCAATAATGCTATAATACTTATTGAACTAAACTTTATTTGATTGATGCCCGTTTACGTTGAATGTCAGTGTTTAGTTTACGTAATTTAACTAATGCGATTTAAAAAAAGCAAACGCGTAAAAGTCTAAAAATAAATAATGGAATGACTAAAGTCGTAAAATGACCTGAAAATGCCGAAAAGTTACAATAGGTCCCAGCTAGACTGAGATATCTCATTGGTCCTATATGTTTTCCTAGGTTGTGGTCTTTGTGTTGATATGATGATGGAACAATGATTGGTTTCTTTATGATAGAGTTGAGTAAATGTGGATGTGGGTTAGGGATCAGTGGGTTGTCCTGACCCTTCATTCATATCTACTTGATGTTTTAATCACTTTCATTCATTCTCAATTTACCATCCCCACAAAATTGCTTCAGAGTAAGAAATTTGCTCCAACAGGTTTATCTCTAATGATATCCAGAAGTACTAACTTTGGCTCCGCAGTAATAGTGTTTTGCCTGGCAGTACTAATTTTTTGCCTAGCAGTATTAACCTTACAACTACCAGTTTTAACTTCAAACCTCATCAATCATAACTCCAACAAATTTTAGCTTTAATGATTGAGTAATCCAATGCCAGCAATCAAAAAGTTAAATCTGCTAACATCAAATGCCTTTATGGGAAGATCTGTAACATTGTGGTCTGTGTGAATCTTGATCACTTGAATCATCTTCTTCTCATAATAATATCTGATGAAATGGTGCATAATCTCTATGTGCTTGGTTTTAGAGTGAAACACTGGATTCTTCACAATACAAATGGTACTTTCATTATCAATGTAAATCTTGATATTCATGAAGTTGACCCCATAATCAAGCATTTGATTTTGAATCCATAAACCTGTCTATAACAATTAGCAGTAGCAACATACTCTGCCTCAGTAGAAGAGTTGGCAAGTATAGTCTACTTCTTGCATTGCTATGAAATTAATCTCTTGCCAAGAAATTGACAACCTCCTGTTGTGGATTTCCTGTCAAGACTGACACTAGCATAATCACTGTCTGAAAAAGCCTCCAAGTCAAATGGTGAATCTCTAGGATACTTGTAGTATACATGATTGCCATAACACAAGCAAGATATGATGGGTTGGCTACTTAATCTTAGAGAGAGAAAGTGATATTTCTAGAGAGAGAAAGTGTAAGACAAACTATTATTATGAAATGAACAACCAACCCCTTCCCATGGCTGGAAAGGGGTTTATATACATTGGTTTATAAGCTCTATGGGCTTGGGTAGGGAGCTTACAAGTGGCTAAAGCTCGGCCCAATACTACTACTCAACGCTTCTATCTAACTACGAGCTTGCTATACTATACAATACACGGGGGTGACCGAGTCTTTTTCATAATCCTAACAATCTCCCCCTAAGGGAAGTCACCCCATAAAATACAATTTGAATAATAGCATTCTAGTTCTTCGACCTTCTGTCAGTAGCTCGTAGTCTTTGATTCTTCATTCTTTGAGATCATTGTACACTATGTAGTGATCCTTGAACTTTGTACCATATGAGCTTGTGTGATCTTTAGCTTTCGTTGAGATCGATCAGCCACAGTATAAGCTCTTAATCATCCTTATTGTGAAGTGGTTTGCCTTCATGTGATGTTGTGACCTCGACCCGCATGCTCACACTTGTTCTTGATCTGACTTTCTCAGAGTTCGGAAGCAGTGTTGAAGGTCATCTTAGTTTTCATGATGTAAAAGTACTTAAAACATTAGTGTGAGCATTGGTGGTGAATTGACTCACTGGAGAGGTGTCTCATTCCATCTTATCTTGATCTTGTAATAAAACGAGTTAGCAATAAAGCGATGTGGGCGAATAGGCTTTTCATTCGTCCCAAGTCTGGTTGGATTACCTCCAGATCCATGAGGACCTGAACTGTGATCAGGTAGATCATCTTACGAAAATCTCCTTGACAGGATTTCTAGTATAATAATAAGATCATCTGATGTGTAACCATCAAAATCTCCATACTTGCCTGTTCTTTGTATCGGAACGTCTCAAAGCAGACAACACGATAAGAGTGAATCGGTTAGTTACTATCTTACCGATTAAAGAGAAAACTTGATTTGAATATCAATCGACGTGTCGTTTGAGAAAGTTTTTTGTGACACATCGAGAGTGTTTGATAGCATAAAATCAAATTTCATTAGAAACGTCATTGTTTTGAAATAAGTTCACAATCGATGTGCTCGAAAATCAGTTATTGAGCACATCGAGAGGTTTTCCAAAATGGTTTGTCAATTCACAACCTGGAACAAGTTTGATTCACAAGGAATCGCACCATCGTTGTTTTCCATTTGTCACAAGTTTAATCCATAGTGGATCTCACATGTCACTACCAAGAGCTTTTTTGATGATGGCTCTAGAAGGATTCCACCTTCATTATGAGTACTTCGTATCACTCAATGTTTCTAGCTATCCACGAGGAACTGGAAGGACTCTAAAATCCTTTGCTTGTTTCACAATGTGTGAGAAACAAGCTCAATTATGATAAGTGCCTAACGGATATTTGTGGATGATCTCATGGCTCTAGACTCAATATGTATTTTTGGTATTTAGAGTCGGAGGCGAGGACACTGCCACCGTTTATCAATATCAACCTAACTCGGAGTGAGATAGACGATAGCAACGTATTGAACTCCGTGATAAGTGGAACAAGAATCCATTTGATGGATCTTGAGTGTGCTAAGGAGGGTTGTGCACGTATCACTGGGTCGCATGATACTTATCATCAATGTCATAAACAACCATGTGATTCTGACAGCATATGTCGTTGACCCGGTTTATGCCTGTGTTTAAGGAGGGCTGCTTTCTTTTCACCCTTTTATCTTAAACATTTCTTTTTCAATTCTCAACCCCTTCCGTGTCTAACCAAGACCCTTACATTACTAGTACCTTGTTGGGTTTATTCCAGTACTAGCTCCATCTCAGTCCGCACTATTCCCTTATTCTCACATAACTCCTTTTGTAATCATACCTAAGGACGATTAAACACTGACTATGGGGATTGTCCCGGGTAGATCGCCTCCGCTCTGCAGGATCAATGGAACATGTACCTAACCATACGATCCTAAAACTCCAATAAAGTAAAAACAGGGTCGGTACCTTTAATGGTACTGTTCTCTTCGCCATCATATACCATTCGCTCCCCCTTAATATGTGCATCGATATTCGAAAAAGTTTAGCACATATGGAGGAGCCTACACTTGAGTTAAAAAATCACATTTTTTACCATTTTCATAATTAAATCACATTTTCTCCCTCGAGCAAAAATTTCAAATCCGTTGAGATTTTGGTCTCAATGATTTAGTTTAGGAAAATATGGAGAAAGTATGTCCAGGTTATAAAATCCATAATGTGAAACATATAGTTACTTAATATACAAGCCTAAGTTACAGTTTTAGTCACTACATAATAATGTACATATTACAACAACGTATAAAATAGACTACCCCTCATTCGGTTCTATGCAGTAACCGGTAGTCGCCTTCTCGAATCTGTCCACCAACAAAGCTCTCCAGATTCCGAAAGATACGTCTTGTCTTTAGTCGTTTCAGAAGCGAACATGAAGTCCTTGCTTTCCTGTCCAACATCTTTCTTTGCCAAAAACTGGTGTCATCGCTGGATTAGTCCTTTGATCCGAATTCCTGACTCGGTATCCAATGTTTTTCTTTTCTTCATCAATCTGTTGCAGAGTGCCATCACTGAACTTGTGTATTTCATTGAACCTCATGATCATCTGAACCCCGTATCTATCCTAAGATGACTGCCCTTGGAGAGTCTATAACGGTAAAATCATGCTTGAACTCAAAACCATGGCCTCACCATCGAGGTTTGTTGAGGTTTTAGCTGTGTCATGGTAACTCTCATTCCCAGTTGGAAGCTTCCTACACGTTGTCGGATAACAATTTCTGGTCTATAGATTGACAGCGGTAGTTAGAATCTTTTTGTCTCGGGTGATAGCGGTTCAAGTGACCTTGAAGATTGAACAATATAACCGATCTTCAAAGTCACTAGGGTACATGATTTTATTAGAAGCCCTTTCTGCATGAGTAATATCTTTGAGATCAGCTCGACGAAGGACTATCTTCTTCATGTAGTTGTACCCATACATTGAAAAGACTTCGATTCGGACGACACTTAAGATACGCATATGAGTCCTTACTGCTCGGCCGGTCACCTTCAGATGATAATCGTAAATGTATAAATTGTTGTCCTTTGAAAACCACCAGGAGAGATACCATACATATCTGCGATGTCAACTTGCATTCTTCTCAATCCGAGAACTGATCAGGCACTAGTTGCTCAACGTCCACCCCCCCAAAACGCCCCCCCCCCCACCTCCCCACCACACCCACATCAAGATATTATGCGCCTTCCCTCTTAGTGATTGACAAGGCCGGTCTGCCACCTTGGCGACCATATCGTAGGTACTCCAAGTCTTTGTTGAAGAAGAAGTCCGGTTGAATGGTTACATGGCCTGGTTCACCACCCAGTGGAAGTGGCTTGCTGACGTTGTACCTGAGGATTGTATCATCCACTTGATCAGTGAGAAGTTTGTGGCACTCTTCCATTTGGAATTGGAGATGAATCACGTCAGGATGAAACACTTTAACTATTTCGAATGCTGGCCTTCCAGTTCTTGTTAGTGTCAGGTGAGTTGATTCATTGGCGTTTGCAGTACCAATCCATAAATGTCACCATATCCCCGGTTTGAGCAAGTAGCGAGTTCTCCTGTGGAGGCGCATATGTCGACTTCAGAGCAGAGGCCCATTTGTTTGTTGGCATAGACAGATTAGATGATGGAATAGTCTAAGCAGGTTCTTGAGTGGCCGGTCTGTCTTCAGTGAGAGGTTTCCACCAACTCTGCCTTAGGTTAACTGTAGGAATATGATCACGTCCGACCTCATCATCACTAGAGACTGCTTGTTCATCTGCAATGGTTTCATCATCCATATAGAGATCATCAGGAATCAGTGTGATTGAAGGCTTAATCCGGGTGTCAGTTGTTGTCCACGCAGAGTATTCAGCTGAAGTAGCTATCTTTGAGGAACTTAGGACTGCAGTGCCTGTTGACTAATCTCCCTGATGAGTGGATAAGGACAAAGGTAGAGGAGGAGGAGCTTGGGCAGAATCAGAGGCTCCGGTAGTGCCAGAAGCCTCTGATGCGCCTGACGGTGGTGGAGGAGGAGGTGGTGGTGAAGGTGGACACCCAGGTAGAGTATTTGGAGAATCTTGTTACTTTTCTTCTTAGTTTCCTCCTGAGCCTTATCTACATCAAAGTCCTCACTTTCATCACGACGAATGGAGTCCTGTAGTGCTTCATATCTCCTCGGTGTTCAGCATGTCCCTGTCAATAGTTTCTCCTCAACATGCGTTGGAGCAGAATTTCCTTCATGTCAGACGGTAGGAGATCTCTTGAAGCGAGCACGAAGAGGAGCTCCATTCATTCTTGAAACTGATGAGATAACCAACTCCTTAACCATTTCATTAACCTTCGGTCCAATATCCATGAATTAATAAACTCCACCGTCCTGCTCTCTGATCATTTTGGTTAGTCCAAGTTCCCATCATATGATTCGGTTTCCTTGCTTGTGTCTAGCCCATGTCTCTAGGGCTTGTATTTATTACTCCACTAAGTTTGCTATGTTGTTCGAAGGTTGAGCTAATTTCCTCCACTAAGGCCCATGCGCTTAATGAGAAATGGAATCCTGATGAACTTGTGAGGTAGAGGGTAGTGAAGAGTTGTTGTTGTTGTTGTGGTGGTGGTGCAGTTGTGGTTTGTGGTGGTTGTGTAGAGGGCCAATGAACATTGGTGAATCAGGTCTAACACGGAGTTCGATCACGGATGTCAAAGGAGGGACGATAGAGGTTGTCTTACTGAATAGTGCGGACACCATTGATTCAGCCTTAGTGTCCAGCTTTTGGTCTTCTCATATATCGCCTCAGACGGGTTGTCATTCAGGAATTGATCACCAAAGCTAAGTCTTGGCTAGAGTTTGTAGAGAAAGTACAACGTCCTGTAGAGCTGGACAGTTTCCTCTGGTATCATCCTGTTCAGCAACTGTTAGCTTTAGATTCTCCGTGTATCATCAGGGTATTCCGTGCCGTAAAACGCCCATCATCCATATCTCAGGTTGTGGTTGACTAGAGTGATCAGTGATTCAACATGAGTGTTTTCAAGCTTGGTCCAGCGAGAACACAAGGATTGGAAACGGATGGGGAATTCAGCAACATCATCAGGGTTTGGTCCAGCCTGGCCTTCATCTGGTGTACCAGGGTCTGATCCAGCCTGGCCTTCAGCTAGTGTACCAGGGTCTGATCCAGCCTGGCCTTCGTCTTGAGTCCCACTTCTACCCACTGACGGCATTTCTTCATCAGACTCCGTATCACTGCCATATAATCCGAGCTCGGCATATAAAGAAGAAGATCAACAAGATACTACTGTTATAGTATGGAACGTGTAGAACGTCGTCTGAAATATGTATTGTTCAGCTCGAGCTCTACTCTTTGAGTTTGAAGGTTGAGGAGAACTTGGGCCGCTTGTTCCTCACCTACTTTCTCTTTCCCCTTTCCTGGCACCTCTGGTAGTGGTTGAAATTTCCCAGTGTCAGTTTCCCTGATAACCACCGGAGGGAGAGGACCCCTTTGAGTAGGGTAAGCATCTGTTAAGCTTTCTTTTAGAACCTTTTGCAGTATTGCCTCCTCTGTGTCTTCAAGGCTGGGTTCAGCAGCAGGAACCCCTTCATCAACAAATTCATCTACCAACTGCTTAGAGCTCTTAACAGTTCTCTTCTTAATCACTTTCCCTGCCTTAGCACGTTTGGCAAGTGGTTGGGCCTCAGACGATTCTGACACAGGTTTGCGCTTCTTCTCCTTAGGTTTGGCCGGTACATGTTTAGACTTCTTGGCTTTAGTTTTAGAAACAGTTGGTTGCTCGGTTGCCTTTGGTTTTGCTTGTTTGGTAGGTTTGGCTGGCTTTGGTGCAGGAGATTCAGGATCACTTAATTCCTCACCCGCGATGTACCGTTGATGCTTTGTAACCTTTTCCAGATAGGCATCATAGTAGTCTGCTCCTCGAATGACATTATTGATGAGTTCATTCGGTATTGTCATCCCAAAGACTTCTCGTTTGCTTCCCTTAGCACTGAACTTAAGATGACCTAGTACAGGTTCCTCAATTAGCAAATGTAGTGAGAGTCGGTCTTGGGAGGAAGTTATGCAGCCCGTTGTAGTGAAAATATAATCAACTTTGTGAACTGATACTTGTATCAGGAATAAGAGTTGCTTTCTTCTCCCCAGAGTATGTGTGCCAACTTCCTTTTGTCCGTACTGTGAAGTGTGGATGGTATTTTAGTGAATTCTTCCCACATCCTTTCACATAGTCGATGTGAGCTCGATTGACAATACCCCAAAGGATTTTGTAAGCACTGGGGCTCTCGGCCTTTCAAATCCAGAAGTCTTTCCCGTAAGGCACAGAATGATAATGGTTTGCTTAGTGCCCTCCACGGTTTTGGTAACATGTCATTGTGGTGACATTGGACAATTTCATGACTTCCTTGGATACCCAACTTATTGACAAAATTCACAAGGGTATCAGTAGTTGGAGGAGAAGAGAAAGGCCCGTTGTTGTCGACTGGTGTGATTGAAGAGCATCTCTGAGTGTTTCATGAGTGATATAAACATTGCCGTCCAGTTGACACTTAAACTTCATGCTTTACTGTCAAAACTATAGTATCCCCAGAAGTGTTGAATATAAATGGCTGGTATTGTTTGATGACACTGTAAAAGCATCTGAATAATTTGTTTGCTTAGAATGTCCACTGCAATTTTGAAAATTGGTTAGGGTTTGAGATTTTCTTCATTCAGATAGCGGTTGCTTTCCCAATTGGCACGCCCACCCCCACAAAGCGATTGCTGTGGCACGATTTGTTCATCATACGGACACGGGTGAGGCCATTGCGGGAGCTTGTTCAGCATTAGCCATTGATTCTGCAAAGTTACAATCATAGAAGAACGAGCATGCAGATAAGGGTTGTTAGATGAGAGCAAATGCACGGAAGTTAAGCATGTATGCACAATATCCAAGATAATGGACTATTGGATCATGCTATAGTGTTAATCAGTGAGATTGGTCAACTCTTGAGTTAACGGATGTTAACTCATCAAAGAGAGAACAAGACACACCGAAATAACCACACGATTCAATGGCAATTTACAACCAATGCAGGACAAGATGCAATGGATGAGACACTCTAAGCAACACTTAATCTATGACAAGATCATGACCCAAAACGCAAGGATTTTGACATGCTCAGACTCAAAACGCAGGATATCAAAACGCAGGCATAGTCAAAACGCAACAAAGTCATAAATCAAAACGCAACTAAGTCAAAACGCAGTCATACTCAAAACGCAACTAAGTCAAAACGCAGTCATACTCAAAACGCAACTAAGTCAAAACGCAGTCATACTCAAAACGCAGGCATCAAAACGCAATGATTATAATATTTAAAACAAGTCAAAACGCAATCATTTTAGAAAAATTCGAAATAACGGGTTCTATATTTTAATATTAAAATTTCTTCAAATCAAAACGCAACGAGTTGCGTTTTGAGCCTGTTTTGTATCATATAATCAAAACGCAATCAATTATTAATTATCAAATCGCAATTAAGAGCTAATTATCAAAACGCAACAAGAGTTTTAACCACGAAAACGCAGCTAATAATTAATTCTCAAAACGCAACTTGAATTTAGCCACAAAACGCAACATGAATATAGCCCTAAACCCTAAAACGCAAGCACGAACTAACTGTCAAAACGCAACATGAATTTGAGCTAGTTCTCAAAACGCAACATTAACTTAACCACAACAACCCTAAAACGCAACATGAATTTAGCCCTAAAAACCCTTAAAACGCAACATCAATATAACCACAAAACGCAACATTAATTAAGCCCTAAACCCCTAAAACGCAACCACGAACATTTATCAAATCGCAACATGAGCTTATTCTTAAAGGGCAACCACTACTTCGAAAATCATAGAGGCACTTATGGAGAAGGCGGGGATTCAAATTCAAGCATTAACAAAGCAT
>BQNB010174371.1:0-13266 GCA_026074375.1 Tanacetum coccineum
TTTGTTCAGAAGGTCCTGTATTAAGCATAAGAAAACAAGTGCAATTCTATCTCTGTGTATTCATTGGTTAGACATTGAAATAAAAAACCTAAAATGTACAGGAAGTTGATACGTCGTATCCATTGTTGGGATTAAAAGCCTCTTGATGCTGTTTGGAAGTTACTACTGCTAGTAGAAGTTAAGACTGCTAAGTTAGTGCTGCTGGTACAAAAGTTACTACTGTTGGTGTTCAGAGTTAATGTTGCTGGTACAAATTTACAACTGCTGATAGAGTTACAACTGCTGAAAGATTACAACTGCTAAAGGATAAAGATTGATTAAAGATCAAGATTACTTACAGTATAAGTATGAGTTATCTATAGAATAGATCAGGTAGAATATTATATTTTTGAGGAATATATTGTAAATCAACTAGGACTCCTTGGTGTATAAAAGGAGGTCTTAGGGTATATAGTTCTATGTATCAAAACAAGTCATTCATAGAATCGTTTAGCTTCAAGGTTTTGTAATCCTAATACTAGGAGATTATTCGTATTATTTGTAATAATAATATTGGAGCTTTTGTTTGTTAAATTATGTCTTTATTAGAATTACTGTTTCATTAAGAATTCTTCTTATTGATCAAAGATTAGATTCTGCATAATCTTTGATATACTTTACAAAGTTTCTACTATAGTTGTGTTGGATTTATCTTACATAACTAAACCTTACACAAGCTAATGAATTCAAGATCCATTCAAGTAGGGTCAATAAGTGGTATCAGAGCTTGTTGAGAAGCTTTGAATAAAAAGAAACTACTTTTATACACAGGATCTCTTTGCTAGAAGAGATAGATCAAGACTCAATACATATGGTGAGTATGAGCTTTGGAGGATGAGGATAGAATAGTACATCCAGATGGTTGATTACTCTCTATGGGAAGTCATAGAGAATGGTAATGTACCTCCAGTAACAAAACTTGTTGAAGGTGTTGAGACTACAATTGCTCCTGCAACTGCTAAAGAAAAGGCACAAATGAGGTTAGAATTGAAGGCAAGAAGAACTTTATTGATGGGCATCCCTAATGAACATCAATTAAAGTTTAACTCCATCAAAGATGACAAGTCATTGCTGCAGGCTTTTGATAAGAGATTTAGAGGGAATGCTGCTACTAAAAAGACTCAGAGGAATCTTCTAAAGTAGCAGTATGAAAATTTTACTGCATCTAGCTCAAAGGTGTTAGATAAAACCTTTGATAGGCTTCAAAAGCTTATCAATCAATTAAAGATTCACGATGAAAGTATCTCACAAGAAGATGTGAATCAGAAGTTCTTAAGAAGTTTATCACCATAATGGAACACACATACCATTGTATGGGGGAACAAGCCTGAGATAAATACATTAACCTTGGATGATCTTTACAACAACCTAAAGATCTATGAACCAGAGGTCAAAGGGACATCAAGCTTCATCACAAACACACAAAACGTTGCCTTTGTGTCCTCAAACAGCACCAATAGTACAAATGGAGCAGTTAATACTACTCATGGTGCTAAAACTGCTAGCACTCAAGCTACTGCTGTTAACTCAACAAAAATTGACAACTTAAGTGATGCTGTCATCTGTGCTTTCTTTGCAAGTCAACCAAACAGTCCACAACTTGACAATGAGGACTTGTAACAAATTCATTGACACTGAGAAACTTAACCCTTTATATATATTAAATATAATAAATATATAAATATATAATAAGAATAAAAAATCTCAATGTAGAAACCAGGAAGTGTGATTCCCGGGTCGTTATCCCCAACAAGAAATGCAATGGAAAGTCGGAAGATGGTTTGATAATTGATGCTTGAATGGAAAAAGATTTTGATTGGTTTTCTAAGTCTACGGGAAAATAATGCAATATACACTAAAAACAATGAAGGCAACACAAATTTAAACTAAAAACGCAAGCGGGAATCCTAAAACGTGACCTAAAAACCCTAAATTATCAAAATTAAATCCTAAAATGATCTTTTTGACTTTTATAAGTCCTAATTGACTAAAATGCTAGAACAAAGAAAACTAGACCAAAAACGAAAGTGAATTAAGCTTAAAAACACGAAAAACGTGAACGGGATTCAATCCCGTTCTTTAAAAAATCAAAATCTACAAATTTAACCCTACGAAAGCAAATCTAATTTTCCTAGGTTCTATCTGATAAAAGAAAATTTTCTAAAAAAGAATTAGATTTTTTTGACTTTTTATAATTTATTATGAATTAAAAATGATTTTAATGAAATTAAATGATTAAAAATAGTAAACTAATTATAAAAATTCTAAAAAAATTAGCAAAAGTGGCTTGAACAAAGCTTATCCTAAGAAAAATAAACCGGGTAACACAGCTTATCAAATAAGCTGTCAAATAAGCTAAAACAACATATAAGCAAAAGAGCTAAAAATGTATATAAAAGATTAAAGTGTGCAAACAAAGACAGAAAAATCCCAAGGGTGCTAGTGGTCGAGGGTGTTGTGTGTAAAACGTTTGGTTGAATTGGGGTAGAGGCTCGGGTTCGAGTCCTGCTCACCCTTGACTTCCCCCAATTCCCAAATGTTTTTTGAATGCCATTTTTTTCAACTTTTTAGAATACTTAAAAATAAGCACTTTTTATAAAGACACCTTTTTTTATAAACCACAAATAAGCACAAAAATAAGCTGAAAAACTTGACAGAGAGCTAAACTAAACTAAAGGGCTTAAAATTCTAACTCTTAGGCAATTTAAGGACAAATAAGCTAGTTAAACTACAAAATAAGCAAAGACAGATTAGCTACTATCCCTAATAAGTAAGTTTGAACAAAAATAAGCAAGAAATATAAGCTAAAAAAGACAGAATCTAATAAAGGCTTTTAAACTAAAAATGTTAAGCTACAAATGCAATTAAGCTCAAATAAGCTAAAACTAACCTAATAAGCATAATTGAAAAAAAATAAGCAGAAAAGCACAAATAAGCAATTAAGCAATTTGGACAATACTTGCATCAAAACAGCCCAAAGGGCAACTTTTGGGCTTAAAAATAAGCTCCTTAATGGAACCTTATGGCTTAAGGGATTATATTCCCTTAAAGCTGAAACAATAAGCTACAAGAATCATCAATCATAAAACAGTTTGAAATTCAAATAGGCCTTTAAAAAGCTTAATGAAAAAGCTAAACACACTCAGTACATACTAATTACAATCAGCATGTACTGAATTTTGTTTTTCAAAAATGACAATTTTAAGCTTAAAAATAAGCACACAAACAGATCCTTATGACAATTAAATCTTCAAACAAATTGAGATTTGGCCTCAAAGAACAAGTAACAAGAATCAAAATGGAGTTTGAAGTTAAGAATAAGCCACAATGATCAATTGAAAAAGCATTTTCTTCTTTTTTTCAACACTTAGTTAAAATTGATAGATTTTTGGCAAAATTCAAACCAAACTTGCAGGCCTAAAAGAATTTGATCCTAACTTGTTTTAAGACTTTTACAAACACAAAAACATCACAAAAACTCAAGTTTCATAGACTTAATCAAATAAGCAGGTGAAATAAGCTATAAGCTCTCAGATTCAAACAACATGCTATAAAACTTATGATTTTTAGATTCCAACTTAAACAATGATCAAAAACAGGTTAAAAAACTTTAAAAATGAAGGTTAAATTTCCAAAATGGGTCAAAATAGGACAAGCAGTACTAACTATGGGTTAGTACTGCTTGTGCCAAACACCCTTTTAAGTTTTTCAAAGACATTTTAAACTTGATTTTTATAGATTTAAGCAAACTTTTCCAAATACCAGATGTTTGACAGGTAAATTAGACACTCTTAAGCAAATTCCAACAACAAATAAGCACTTAAATAAGCTACACTAATCAAACAGTATATAAGCTTATAACTAACATTTTTAACTAAAAACTTGCACAAATAAAATTTAAATTATAAGCTAAGCATTTTAAGCACTCAACATCATAAATAAGCAGTAATAAGCATAAATAAGCACAAATAAGCAGTAAATAAGCAATGCTACAGTAATAAGCTAAAAATTGAAATTGGAAACTTACAAAGTCCTTTGCTCAAAACAAGGCAAACAAGCTTATAAATAATCTAATCTACAAGCTCTAGCTTGTCAAAAGACAAGCTAGTTTTGTACATAAGCCCTTCCATTTCTGGCTTATCATCCAAATATAAGCTTTGGTATTTTTTTTGGTGGAATTTTTGATTTTTTTTAAGTTTTTTAAATTAAAGTAAAAACGGATTGCTTATAAGTTTGAATAAGAGCTTAAAACAGTTTGTAAAAGGTTTTTAACAATAAGGAACAATAGAACTCACAGTTAAACTTAAAAACTACAAGCTTTCATTAATATTAAAAACAGTTTACAAGACTTGTAATTAAAAGACAATAAAATGGAAAATGACTTAAAAACTAAAACTATGTTAAACTACTTGCCTCATATGGGCTTACAAGAACCTATTTATATATGAGCTAAGAAGATTCTAGGTCTTGGGGTCTTGACCTCTTCTTTCCTGTGTTTCTTTACTAAGTGAGAACCAGGGTGTGTTTGTTGTGTGAGACAAGTCCATAGTCAATATTAGCCTTCCAATTTGAGTAGAGCCCAAGGTCTTTGATCCAAGCCTTTGATTTCCTTGTCGTTTCCCTTGACCAGTGGTATTTCATGGGATTGCCAACATGGCAAATGACCCATGTGGGGTGGGGTTTACAAGGAATGTGATGTTTTTGTTGTCTAGTTGCAGAAAGGGGCCAAAGGTTGAAGAAGCATGAACATGGCAATTTGGCAGGAAAGGGGTTTTGTTTGTTTTATCACTGTTTTGGTGTAATAGGGTGAGGGTTTGGGATTTTGACACAAATGGCCCCTCAACTCTTATATTCGTTTTACAAATTTCGTCCTTTATGGTGAAAAGTATTTACGGGAATGGCAGAAAAGGCCCTTGAGGATATATTGAGTTATTACATGGGAGGTCCTTGTGGCTTAATCAAAACTTAACTGCCATGTGAATTGGGCTGTTAACTCAGTTAACAATGTTAAGCTTTTAGGATTTTTCTTGGATTTGGGCTTTTTTATAAGGCTTAAGTCTTATAAAGTCTTCATAATGTTTAAATGGGCTGACCCGGCCCATTAGATGGGTACGGGTTGGCCCATTTAACATTTCTTCGATATCGGCTCCGCCTTTGACTTTGACTTTGTCGGGGTTGACTTTGACTTTTTTGACTTCTCACGGTCTTTTTCATTCTGTGCTCGGTTTTTGTCCGTTTTGGCTTCGATTTTGTCCTTTTCTTGATTATTCGTTACCTGCACAATATAAGTGAAAACATATAAATACAATGTATTTTTGGTACGTTTTTGGTCATTTAAGTCCGGTTTTAATGGAAAATGGTATGTGTAATTAAGCTCATACCACTTGACTTAAGAATAAACATTGACTTTTTGACTTTCCTAACATAAAGACATTCCTAAACAAGATAGTCAAACATGATAAATACTTTCCTGACACAAAGACATTCCTAACAATCCCCACTCCTTCGAAACCACCTTGCACTCAAGGTGTTGTCTTGAAAAGCACTCTTAATTCTAGGATCCCAAATTGTTATACCCCGATCGCTGTCAAATGTTGCCAAGATAGTTGGTTCTCCTTCCCTTTCACCTTCCTATCTTCTGATTCATTATCTAACTCCTTCTAATTTCCCGAACTTTTCTGCTCCACTCTTGACAATGCATCAACCATATTTCCTTCTTGAAACTCCTCTGAAAGGCCGACAACCACCTCACTTTCGATACCGTTGTCCACTACTTCCTTCTCGAGTGTCTCCGAACCTGAAAGAACCAATTGATACGACCTGGTTTGGGTTGTATCGGATAGTAGCACCACTTCAAGCGTATGCAAGCTCCGTCAGAAGAGAGTAGAGAATATTAGAGAATTGTTTATCTTAAACTTGATTGATTGATAATAATGAAAGAGTACAAGAGTATTTATAATAGCTAAATGAGTCATGGGCCTATTATGGGCTATTATGACCTTTGACTTGACTTAAGGAGAAACATTGACTTTTTAACTTTCCTAACATAAAGACATTCCTAAACAAAATAGTCAAACATGATAAATATTTTCCTAACACAAAGACATTCCTAAACATAACCAACTATGATAGTTATCCTAAACCAAGGGCTTAACATTTACCTAAAAGGGAATATGAAAGAATATTCATGTGTAAAACCGCTAAAGATGTTTGGAACTCACTTATAATTATTCATCAAGGTAACAAACAAGTCAAGGATAATAAAATAGATTTGTTTGTTCAAAAATATAAAGAATTTGTTATTTTCGATGATGAAACTATTGATTGTGCATTTGCTAGGTTTAATACTATTATTACATCTTTAAAAGCACTTGACAAATCTTTTTTAAGTCGTAATCATGTTACAAACTTCTTGAGAGCTCTTCTTACTAAATGGCGTCCGAAGGTGATGACGATAGAAGAATCCAAAGACTTATCGACACTACCTTTAGATGAACTCATCAGGAACCTAAAAGTCTATGAGGTAGTACTCGCGAAGGACTCGGAGGTTTCTCAGATCAAGAAGGAAAAGTACAAATCTCTTGCTCTAAAGGCAAGGAAAGTATCAAGTGACGAAGAGGATTCATGTTCAGGTAGTGATGAAGAGTGTGCCACGGCCGTAAGAGATTTCAAGGAATTTTATAGAAGAAGAGGAAAGTTTGTCCGTCAACCTTACGACGACAAAAAGAACATCCGAAAAGTAAAAGAGGAGAAGAAGGGAAAAGAGGAGCGAAGGTGCTTCAAGTGTGGTGACCCGAATCACTTTATAAGTGATTGTCTCAAACACTCCTTTAATGATCAAAAGGCCTTTTGTAACACCTCAGAAAAATTTAGAGCTCTATATCACTTTACACAAGAACACGTGTCACAAGCAATTGCCAAAATTTCTGTTACTTTCCAATAAAAGTTATCCTTCGAGCGACATGCAATATTTTACGTTATTGAGAATTTTAATAGCAGGTATAAATCGTCGTTTTGTTTACGAATCAAAAAGGGATACTTTAGAAAACGCGTAGCAATAAGAAATCATAATTTCTCGCGCCTTGCGAAACAAGGTTGCATGACTATATCATTTGTGGACCCGTCCATACCTCAATAAATAAAACCATGAGTGGATCAATATTTATATATCACTAAATAAACAAGCGTACCTTGGCGTTTCATTTCCTCAAACTCTAAATATACAAACATATATTTAAGTCAATCAGTGGAAAGATTTCAAAGTAAACAAACCAACACTATCATTACTTTCTTACACCTAAAGCCCTACACCTTATGTTCTTTCAAAACCTTTCATATGCTACATCTTGTTTCAAATCTCAACAATAGTATATATTCTTTAACAGTATTAGGAAAATCAATTATAGCAAATAGTATTATATTCATCAATAGTGAGTGTAAATAATGCCATTCACATGCATATGAAAAGTACGAGGAACTAGTAATAATTTGAGTATAAATGAGGACATGCATGCACACTTTTAGCTTGGAAAATAAAAAGTAAAAATAAGGTTCGAGTTGGGGTTTTCATCGGATTCAAGAGCTAAATGGAGGCGTCGGGTTTAAAGGGGTAGAAACAAGAAAGGTTCGAGCTCCCTTGACACCGTCACCTCTTTCCACCATCTAGAAAACGCTCGGACCCTTGTAAGTCATCCTTGCAGCTTAACATTCATCATGCTATGTCATTTACCCCACTCGCGACCGAAAACCAAGGCAGGTCTGGTTTGGCAAAAGCCTTGGCATCACATAACTAGTGCACGACGTATAGCCCATGCGTAGCTAGTATGTACACATGAATGCAAAGACCTAGTCACACCACGCATGAAGTAATAACGTGTAATGAAACTTTATACAACGCATCATGCGTATAAACAAAACAACAAACCAAGAGATTTTGTAAAAATCCTAAACATGTTATGATAAAAAAAATACGTTGGCTCATTAGGGATTAATAAACCTTGGGTTGACGCATGAAATGTTGTAGAAGTTCTTATTTTATGACCTCGACATACACTAAGAGCGTGACCAAGTAACCCATGACGAACCACAACGACCCTTTTTCTCGCTATGGGTGCGTCGCAGACGCTGTTAAAGACGAACAACGCTTGCTCGTTGGTTCGTGCCCAGACCTCGCAAGCCCTTGACGCCGGGTTGCACCATGGGACGTGTCAATGCACACAAGTAAGCCATGAACAGGCTGTCGTTGTCGCACTATCGGGCTGCAAAGGACGTAACAACGTCCTTGCGCCTCAGTATTCAACTAGCTAGTGGCTAACCCGATAAAACAGAATCGTGAGAAACAAATATAGTTTTACATGTTTGTGTGTTACCTCACGTGAAGAAAGAAACCACAACAGTGGTTATCAACCCCACTGTTGGGTTGACTGCTACCGAACAGGGAAGAAGGGGAGCCAAGGACCACATGGGCTGTTTATATATATAGATGTAGGGCCACATATAGGTAATTGTTTTATAAAAACTTAGTCACAAAGAATTATTGAAACATGCATGATTTTCAAGCTCTCGGGTCGTCTCAACTTAGGCCAAAACGGGTGGGCAGATGCGTTAACGAAACAAGACTGTTTCGAATAGGTAGAAAACTTAAAACAACAATTCTTTTTTTTTCTCGACGACATAGGATTAGTAACCACGAAACTGAAATTTAAACGAGTAAACGAACCCGACACGGTTTACATAAATTACTTGTTACTAAAATATTTTAAAACTTATTCGGGTTCTAACACTCAAAAGTCATACTTAGAAATAGATAACAACGAACCAAGTTTTAAACGGGTAAATAAATTTAACACGGTTTATAAGAAACACATTTAACGCTAAATAAATATTTTTAAAAGTCTATTCGGGTTTAAATATGGAAAGTTATGAGAATAAAAGAATATAAAATATAAGAGTTACATATATTATATATATTATTATTTGGAAAGTCAATGGATTAAAAATATATTTTCTAATAAGAAACTTAAACGAGTTGAGCGAACCGTGATATATAAATCCGATAATTACACAAATTTATTTAACGACAATGATATAAATAAATAAACACGATGAGAAGATATGTACACTTAGTAACTTACAAATAATGTTTATATTTTCTTTAGATATAAATCACATGGAACCCTTTATTTGAATATAAATTCGTCGCTTGATAGAAAAATGAATTCCTGTATAGATACTTATAGATGTGAAGTCGTCCCTAGAGCCAACGGTTTAATCAACATTTTGAAAATGTAAAACGATAACTCATAAACGACTAGTGTCCTTGATGACCCATTTGCATAAACCCCTTCATACATTAAGTATTTTTAGAATGTAAACTCAAACTCTGTCATAATTACTTAGGTGTGTGACTGAGTCACTTTTGACGTGCACTGAACTATTATCAGTCCCAGGTGACTAACCGACAAGGTGAGTTTTCATAGCCCCTACTTTATTGTTTTAAATCATCTTTTGGGGTGAGAACATTGCTTATTTTTAACAGTTGAACACAAGTATATTTACTGATTTACTATTGGGTCTAAGTCCCTATTAAACCCAACTTGCTATATTGCCCAAATTTAATCCATGAACCGTTATTACTCTGTAACGGCGAAATGCTATGGAATAGATCTATCGGGATGACTTCCCTGTTTGTCTGGACTGTTGAGTTATTTTGAAGCATTATCAAGCAAACACAGTTTCATTTGAGTATACGGATGTTGCGGGTTGAACATCTGCACGGGCTTACCTATGATGATATATGTTAACGCTTCGGTGTCATGAGCTTAGACAATAGTAAATACTTTTCATTGTGATATATAGGATTACTATATATCATACTATGGTTACAAATCTTGTGGTTCATCACTATTATCAAACAACAAAACTTATGAAATCACCAACGTTATGTTGACACTTTAGCAATGTTTTTCTCAGGTGTTCTATATTACGAAATATATGGAGTCTGCATTGGTATATTGGCATGTAGAGGTCTATCTCTCGTATCAAGTCCTCTTCACGCCATGAAGTCACAATCCCAAATCCAGTCTTCCGCTACAGTGAATTTGGGGGTGTGACACCTTTGTTAGAGGATCTTGGAGTGATAGTGAAGAAGAAGAAGACTCCAAGAAAGATGAAATTTGTCTCATGGCACTCGACAAACAATAAGGTACTCTCCGACACTCTTTACTATAGTGGTTCATCCTTTGATAGCAAGTCATTGCAAAATGAATACAACAAGTAATGCAAAATTAGTCTTAGGATAATAAACAAAAACAAACTCTTAAAAACTAAAAATGAAATCCTAGAAAACAAGGTTTGTGAACTTAAGAGTAGGATAGAACAACTAGAGAAGAATAAGGAAGTTAACGTAAAATGTGAGCCTTATGCCAAACTCTATTCCAAGATTGAGTCACTTCTTTAAAACTTGTTAAGTTTGAAAATAGTAGTCATTTCTTGTAAGAAATGATTGAAATTCAAAGAACACAAAAAGATTAAAAAAAAGGGTTTGCATTCACAGAGGATATAGCTTTAACTAGAAGCACAAAAACAGGAAAATTGAGTCAAGAAAGTAGGAAAATTCCTACTGTAGAACTAGCTGAGCCGATTCCCTCTACAAGAGAACTGACCAGTTCAGACATAGGGAACCGGCCCTCTACATAGATTTGTGAAAATTTAGATTCAAACATAGTTAAAAGAACTAGTTCAGTACAAATAACTAAGAAATCATTGCCTAATGTTACTATAGGAAATATGAAACAAACACCGGCGTTGAAACTTGGTCAAGGACTAGGAAAAAGTAAAATCCAAACGCGTCCTAAAACGCCCCAAAGGAGACCCAACACCTTATACCCTAAAAGTGAATATCACCAAGTTGGTTAGAACTATTCAACACAACAAGGATTCCAATTTCTGTTGGTTTGTGCTCGTGTCATACGAATCTTTATACGGCTAGGTATACGTGAGCCTACGGGGTCACACACGTTATAAACATAGATATCATTCTATTGGTATATAGAAAAATATAAGTGTATATTTATTATATATGTATTAATACTCGATTAATGTATATAATAATATAAGTGTATATTTATTATGTATATTTATATTCCAACGATAGAATACTAACGGTCGTTAATTAGTTTATTTATGAATGATTAACTATAAAGCTTTTTAAATAATGGGTAATTAAATGTAATTAACCATAAATAATTCAGAAAGTCAAAAAGTCAAACCCAAAGGGTGTTTGGGTGACTTCGACCGGCCATGGGATCCCATAGGGATGGATTGGGTTTGTGAGCTATCGTTTCCTCCAAGTTATGGATTTTAGGTAAACCCTAAAATCATCTACTATATAAGGAGGATCCCATAGCTCATATTTCTTATCCCTTCTCCTCTTCTTCTCCTAGTAGGTTCGAACCAAACAACCCTTTGGGGATAAATTGTTTGTTCGACTACTTGACGTATTCTTGAGCGTTGGTTCGTGGAACTAGCATTCGGGTGGTATTGTTCGACGTGTAGTGTATGAACCGCATGGAGGTTACTTACTTTAATAACTTGAAGGGTTTTCGGT
This sequence comes from Tanacetum coccineum, assembly GCA_026074375.1. NCBI lineage: Eukaryota > Viridiplantae > Streptophyta > Magnoliopsida > Asterales > Asteraceae > Tanacetum > Tanacetum coccineum. The sequence continues at coordinate 11,648 of BQNB010174371.1, forward strand.
TTAGCATGTATTACACACATGTGTGTACTCAAAGAAGACTCCGGTTCTTCACGTAGCTTGGTTGCTATCCGGTATGTTTTCTGTTTATTGTTTGTGTTAATTATAAGTGTTATATGAGTTTTATTCCGCTGCATAGCTCGTTTAATATTCACGTGATATTAGGTTATTTAGATAACGATTTTCAATAGTGCCATCACGAGTCGTTCATATAGCATTATAATTACATAAAAATGGTAAAATACCTAAAATACACATATTTTATGATATTTTCTTGCTTTTTAGGTGTAATTTTTTTTAGGAATTTATTTAGTGAAATAATTACTAACATAAAACACATAAAATCTAAAAATATAAATATGATATGTATTTTTGGAAGATCCGGCTAAAATATAAATGCATATTTTGAATATTTCTTGCCTTTTATGTGAAACTATTTTAGGATATTATTTATTGAAATATTTTTCCCTAAATATCATATAAAAAATAAGAAATAGAATATGGTTATATGTTAAAATGATTTGTTTTGCTAATTATAAATGCATGTATTATAATTTGCGATTTATATATATTGTAGCTTATTTATTGCTTATAAATTGTCAACCATGGATCACGTGCATGTAAACCATGGTTATTAAGCTAAATATATTTTATTCATGCTTGTTTAGTATGGTATGCATGAAATCATTACGTGAATTAATTGGTTAATTGCAAAAGATGAGAAGACTTTTGTTGAATTATTGTTTTAATTATGTAAATGATTTTGTTTAGTGTGATTAATTTAGTAAATATGTTTTGCATATTTTATATATATTGTGGCGCTTTATTACATATAAAATTATGCAAAAATGATTTTCAAAATTAATATGGACTAAAAGTACATGATTGTAACAATTTACATTTTCACGTCATTTTACGTCAATAAATACTCAACTAATTATTTTAAACTTTTTCGCGTTTACTTTTAATTTCAACCGTTTAATTAAATCGCGTAAACTAAAAATCAACACTCAACGTAAACGGACATCAAATAAATAAAAGTTTACGTCCAACAAGTATTTTATTATTTTTACGAAGATAATTTTTAAACTTTTCACTTTTATTTTTATTCGTCACGTAAAACGTTTACGTTTCGTAACAAAACACCTTTATGCGTGCATGGGAGCCCGTAAACCCATCTATACTTAAACCAATAGCCGCTATTACCCTTAATATCAAATTCTTATCAAAACTACTACATAAAAACCTCCATACCCGATTTTATACTTATACATATTTATACATTCCAAATTAAATCAAGTCTTCTTAATTAAAAACGTGATAAGTACTACGTTTAAACTAAAGAAACTAGTTATCAATTTCTTAAACGAGTATATTCTATTCCTTACCTTTCACCATAACTTAGTGTTTCATTCTAATAAGTAAACTAAAACAAGTCTGTTAGGATTATGAAAATCCATGTAAAAGACTCCGTCACCCCGTGTTATATCTAGCATAGGTTAGCTCGTAGTCTTAGTTTTAATCGTTTAGTTACCGTACGACTTATTAGGGGTGTTCAAAAAAACCGTGAAACCGACGAACCGAGCCGAACCGCTCAATCCGAAACCGAAAAAACCCGAAAC
>BQNB010174372.1:0-13265 GCA_026074375.1 Tanacetum coccineum
TTAGGTTTTGATCCGTTATTACTCGATTTTAAAACTAGCAAGCCTCACGGCAAATAAAACGTTAATCCAAGCAACTTTCGTGTTTCGCCGGAAAGACGAAACGGACTCGAAAGTGCTCAAATCGGTCATTTAAAATTCTGTCATCACTTAATAAAACTCAAATAGCTATTTGGAAATTTATATGTTTTCAAATCTTGTTTTTGCCGTAACTTCTTCGTTATTAGGAGTTACGAGGCGTTGATCGTAAAAATACCCTCTACCATATTTTCTAAACCAAAATCAGATTTTAAAAAATTTCAAACCTCGTTTTCTGCGCCAAAGTTTCTGCTCAGAATGTATATGTTACAAAACGCGCCAAAATTCATTCACGACACATCTAAAATGGTCTATAATCAATATTCAACTTGCTTAATCAACCAACAACAAAATATAAGCTAGACGACGCAAGATCCCTCGGATTTTATCACATGCAACGATCAAAATCAAACCAATATCGAAAACAATGAAACAAATGAAATAAGAGAATGCTCACAATGCTATAATAGCAAGATTGGACCAACGAAAGACTAGACTCGTCCCTTTGTTGTCTTGTTGTGATCTCGAACGCATCCAAAACCCGAAACCAATTGATTTTCCAACCAAACCCACTTCGAAATATCACTAATCTAACTCTTGTACAACACCCTTTTCAATCAAAACACTTGAATTAAACCCGAAAACAAATTTATTCAAAACCCATTGCATGTAAGATTTTATTATATGGAAACGTAGGCCTTAACACGAGGATTAATATTTTGTAACTTGATTATAATGCATGTCAAACAATCATGGTGGTTGGGTGGTGCTTGTGTTCGACCGGAAATGGGAGAGGAGAGGACAAGGGAGAACAAAGTTTGTAAAGAGTAAAAATGTGTGTATGATGTTGGTATTTATAGAGAATAAGTTTGATCACCTTGCACTTTTAGTCCCTCCATCCCTAAAGTCCTTTCAAAATTAGTACAAAGGTTATTAGTTTCGTTATGTAACCAACCAAAGGCTCGGGATTATTCTTCCGTGACTAAATTTATTTTTGTCACACTTAATTTGGTTAAAGCTTTTATTAAAATGTTAACTCTCATCAAAATAAAGTTTTGACTCGATTTCGACTAACTCGGGACAAGGACAATAAAATACAAATTATCATCATAAAAATAATAACGAAGTGCGTCAAAATTTCTACGATACTCAAAAAGCTTAACGGTCGCGCGGTCAAACGTTGACTCGCGAAACATCAAAAATAAAAATTTCTAAATTTCGTTTGAAATAAAATACGAAAATAATTATTCACGACAAATAAAATTTTAAATGTCGACGTTCGTTCACATGAACTTATAAAATAATAATTATGACGTCGAATTCGCGATCGTCATCTACGTCGTAAATCTCGGGTTGTTACATATTCAGTAAATTGAATACGGCGTATTGATGAGAAAAGGATCCTGAGTCATCAATCCCATACGCCGCATTGGTTTTATTCTATACGGCGTATTGATTGTATTGATCCTTATATGGTGTATCCGTTTATGAATACGCCGTATCCACCCTCAGAACAGAAGGTTTAAAATTTTATAATCTTTGTGCTATTCTTGTTGATTTTACAGATATGGCTCTTCCACCACATGATCAGAGACACCAGTACCTTAGGTACAAGGGATTACAGTATTCAGATGCTGATATAGTGGATTTCGAGGAGAGATTGGCTAGGATATACAGGAGGGAGGTGCACAGGGTGCAGGTATTTGATTTTGGGGGATTGCCAGACTTAATGGCTGAGGGGTTGAGTGCTAGGATGCTTATGGAGCACAAGGATGCTCAGGGAGTGAGTTTGTTTACTAACCGGGCCTGAAGGCGGCTATTTGATATCAGGGGGCCGTTGGTACACGAGTTTATTCTAGAGTTTTTTAGTACATTCAGGTTTGGATAGGCTATACTTGATTTGGACACAGCTGGAGCCCTACAGTTTTAGTTAGATAGAGTTAGGAGGCGTAAGAGCTAGAGAGAGTTTTATTTAGCCTTGGAATTACACACTACTGAGGAGATGCAGACTGTTGGAGCCCGATAGCGCGAGACAGATCCCTGACAAGGGGGATCTAAGGGATTATTGGATTGGGATCTCGTCAGCTGGAGATTTCCTTAGCACAGCCCCGTCCTATACTTCTATTAGGGATCTGATTCTTAGGTTGTGCCACAGGTTGATTGCGTGCAGTATAGCTAGGAGGAGTCAGGCCCCTGAGAAGGTGACCGTGAATGATCTGTTTTACTTAAGAGGGATGGACATTGGCTCGGTTAACATCCCTTATTTATTGGCTATGTACTTAAGGTTGTTTGCTGCTGGGAAGAAGAGGGGGGCTCTTATCTCTGGAGGACAGTTTGTGGCTCGACTAGCTGAGCAATTTGGACTCTTGACGGAGGAGAGGCTTCAGGGATTGGCATTTATTGCCCCTGCACTCCCAGTTATTGATATGGTTGAGTTAATTAGGTTGTAGATATGTGTGGATATTGATGATACATGGGCTTGGGTAGCCATGGGACCAGAGAGGCAGCCTGATGTTGTGGCTGGTGCCCCTGGAGTTGCTCAGTATGCTCCTGTTGTGAATGAGGGTGACCAGGCTGTTCCGGCACCCGTACAGGCACCACCACCATCGCCAGCTGCTGCCAGGACTATGCCATAGAGGATGGCCAGATTAGAGGAGGATGTACATAAGATTCGTGAAGCATTAGCTAAGCAACGTGAGATGATTGGTGTTATGGCCAGGGATTTCTCCAGATTCACCGTATGGGCCGCTAGTGGCATTGCACAATTATTAGATTATGCCCGAGTTACCTATATGACATACTCTGAGACCCGCATACCATACCAGAGGTGCGTCAGACGCAAGACTAACGGTGCCAACACCTCCACAGCCCAGCAGGACCAGCAGCAGCCAGACCCATAATCCCTCTATCCTTATATTTTGTTTATATCTATCTGTACATTTATTATTCATGTCGTGATGTATCTAACTTAAAATAGGTTCTCATATTTTTGTATGTATATCATGATATAATGTTTTGACTTGTTTGTGCATGATAGAACAAAGACTGGCAGTAAGTTCAGCACCATAGTTCATGAATATGTTACGAAAATAAGCACCATATCCAAGCATGAATTACTGAATTGAGAAGAGAGAAGATACAACGTGAATGAAAGGAGAAGCTGAAGAAAAGTCTAACTTAAAGACTTAGCTATAAACAAAAGTGCCTCCCGGGAGACAACCCAGAATGTTATTTAATTTTATCGAGTCTGTCTTCCCAGACATCAATACGGCGTATCCGCTCCATACCATACGGTGTATTGATTGTCTGGACGTTATTAGTCTTTACTTTTTTATGCACTTTAAAAACATTATTGTCAGTTCTGTCAATACGGCGTATTCATGCACATGATACGGCGTATTCAACTGACTGACCCGTATTTAGATACTTTTTATAGGTTTCTCAATATGGCGTATTCAAGTTCATGGATACGGCGTATTGGTCTCCTGTACTGTTTTGATTAGTTTAGTTTAAGATAACCGTAGGTACCAAGATAAGAATACACGTTTTTCCTATTTTTACACAGGACCTCGTGAAAGAAATATCGACGAATATTGGTGGAGAATTTACAAATCTGGAGATCTTGAAGTGTTGGAGTCTTGAAACCTCGAGGTGGATGTTCAACACACAATCTTGCTCAATAAATCAACATGGAAAATCTACCGAGCAAATATCAGAGGAGTTTCTCATTCTAATTCTTTTTAATTCCCGTATTTAATGTTTTATCTATACAACGAGGACGTTGTATAATTCAAGTGGGGGGATGGGAATTAGAATGTATACTTGTCTTATTTTTCACATAAAATGCTTAAATTATGCTCAAATTTAATTTTTTTTCAAGCATACTTTTGTGAAATTACTTGATACATAACCTACACACAATAACCCTTGTTAGATATTATAAGGATTTAACCTTATCTGTTTCTAAATGTTTGCCCAAATTCCACAAAAATATAAGTGTGCCGGTGATGTTACAGACTTTAGAACTTGGCTTGGTATATCCATTCGAGACCACAATAATGAGTACTATAGATTTAGATGGAGTAACTTGTTTAAATAGGTAAATTTTTAGGATTACACCAAAAAAGCCTTTATATGTTGTTTTATTAACTAACTACACTGGTTAGTTAAATCCCCGTATAAAACCTTTGTTTACTCTCATCTTAAGAGTAAGATACCCCTAAAAAAACCAATAGAGTCAATCCTTTAGGAATTACACCAACTATTTGTTTCGTTACACCTTTACACCTTAGCCTACCCTGTTAGATTAAGTTTATTTTACAGTTGCTAGTTGCTTAAAGTGTAAAGTTTGTATTTCCCGAGTCTTGTGTCAAAATTTTCTATCTTTGGTACGATTGGAAGAAATTTTCACATTGCAAATGAGAATGTATATTATAGTCAAAACTCATGTATTTTTACTACCATCGCAATTATTGGTACATCCGAAGAACGAAGAATTGCCGAAGGAATTATTATGATCGTGAAGATGGTGAAACTACTTCGCGTTTCGTATATAGTTAGATGTTTAAAAAAAATTAGAAAAATCACAACAAAAAAGAGAAGGAAAGTTTGGAGATAATCGCAAGAGCTTAGACTGAAGGAATTACACGAAGGAACGATTATTTGTTGATACGTCTTAAAAATCAACGATGTGGAGTATTGTATAAAGTGGAAGATATAACCACTTGCCTTGTAAAGTATGTAAAGTATGGGATGATTGGGAAGTTGACCGTTACGGGAATGCCAACTTAGGTTGTTGTTTTTTATCTATGATCAAGACGTTGTAAATAGTTGTGTCTTTATCATGGTAACGTTCAGGAAAAAGTGTCTAGCAACTTGTATCTTAGACTTAATCTATTTGTTTCGTAATTTTTATTTAACAACAATTTACTTCCCTTTCCTAATCATTAACCATGGGTTTTACGCGAATGAGGATTTATACGAGCGTGCATGTCTATTCCGTCATTACGGCCATGTATGCATGTCTCAGCTGCCTTGTTGGTTTATTACTATTGGTGAAAGTTAGAAGATCCTTACCCTATATACCCTATATCATTCTTTATCCTAACCCTTGGGTTTTTAAACTTGATATGGGATGTGTCAAACACAAATGTCTTATGTCGGTCGTTACAACATGTTATGTGCTTAACTGCCTTGTTGGGTGTGGTACTTTTGGTGAAAGATTGTAGAATGATCAACCCTAAGCCTTATAATAAAAACCTATTTTACCTTTATAAACTTGTTAATCCTTAGCTCTAGTGGTAGAGATGTGGATCCTTTCCAAGCCTATGATAGAATTCTCGTCACGACCAAGTAATTGAGCGAATTAGTTATATGTTACTACATATATTAGTTGAGTGATTTGAGTGTTTTCATCTTCCTATTTCATGGTGTGATGTATGGTTGTGTACTTGTAAGATAGATCAAATAAATGCTTAAACGAAAAATCTTACGTATACATTTCATAGTTCTAATGGCTACTTGAGGACAAGTTATGATTACGTGGGGGGATATTTGAAACATCAATAACGTTATTTATAGCATCATTTATCCTATGTAATTAATCAATTTTGTATAATTATTGCAAAGAATTGTTACTTAATGTTTATATTTGGAGAATTGCAGTAATTATGGAGTAAGCACAAGTTACTTAGTAAAGTGTAAACTAAAAAGGCACGCATTCTGGAGCTTAAGCGAAGATATTTTGAAGATTACTGTTCTGACAACCAATACGCCATATCCATCAAGGAAGATACGGCGTATCTGTGCCTGCACTGACCAAAGACCACGAAGGAAACAAGATCCAATATGATGTATCCAGAAGAAGGCAATACACCATATTTAAGTTATATGGAAATAAAATATTCTAGAAGATATCAAACGTGGTCCCTACTCCAAGAAACCACCGATACACCATATTCAAGACTTTGGATACGCCGTATCGACCATATTCCAGACCTTATAAATAGAAAACTCAAAAAAAGTTATAAGTGTGCAAAATCATATTCTTGATACCTAAACCATAAAAATTGATTTTCATAGGAGAAAAAGCGCAGAAGAGGTCAAGCAACACGATTAATTCCATAGGATACAACGTGTAATTTCTTATACTCTTGTAATCGTTCAGTTTTTGGTATTATTCATTAACTTGGTTAGTTACCTTAACTAAATTATTACTCTTGTATTAATTATGACGTTTGACGGCTAATACCTTCGGGTATTTTTTAAAGGGCCCCAATTTATTATGAAGATCTTTAATTTTTGGTTTGTTTTTTCTTGATTCTTAATTTTTTCATTGATTGCTTATTTACGTTTATCAATTCATACTTGTTTACGTGCTTTTGTATGTGACCTATCATTCAACTGGATCTAGTGATACGAAGACCAAGTAATCTAGATGCCGGGATAGCTCTCCATATAGTGATTTATACATCTACACCAATAGGATCACAAATAACGACCTATCTTTGCCCTTAGATTGTGAGCTTAGTTGGACCATAAGGTGACCTTGGTATCAACGAGTATGTTCTTAATCAATTGGTAAAGACTTGGTTAGTGGACTACTAGTGTATGAATTTCCATTAAGCAGTAAGTGGGTAAAGTCTCTATGAGCTAGGGTTTAACAAGATCACCATTGCTTTAATCCCTAAGATAGATTACAATTAGCAAATAAGGATGCTTTATGCAGATGCGTTTAATTGTGACATGATTCTACGTGTCTAGGTCTTAGGAAGAAGTACCGCCTAAGTCTTAAGAATGATATGCCGCCTCGAGATAAGTAATCATTGCACTAAATAAACAAACCAATGTTTTGATTAGATTAATAATGGTTAATACAGTTTTCTTATATTTGGCTAGACCACTCTTTTATCTTCTGTTAATTTGCTTGCGTGTGTTTTAGTGTCTTGAATTGGTTTTAGTCACCACATAACCTGTGCCAGTCTCTTAGACTGAAAACCCTCTTTTTCCATTAGATCTAGGATTAACATAGGTTAGCATATATTTAGCATAGATTAGACTAACTTAGGTTAGAAAACCAAAGTATTACTCCCTCCGTCTAAAAATTATTGTCCCCTATTGACTTTTAAGTCTTTCTCTTCCAACTTTGACCTTAAATTTTTTTGTTTGTGTTATATAATACTTGATAAAAATCATAGCTATGAAAATACATTTAAAAACCAATCAATTCGTATACTTTTCATCAAGTATTATATAAAACAAACAAAAATATTTAAGGTCAAAGTTGGAAGAAAAAGACTTAAAAAATCAATAGGGGACAATAATTTTGGGACGGAGGGAGTAATAGATTGAAAGTGTTTCTCGCTCTTAGTGATCGACACCCTACTTACCATGAAACTCCCACCGACCAGGTACACTGCTGTTGAAGTGTTGTTTTTGGTTAAGTCGGCAAAATATAAATTTAAAACTTGAATCATAATTTACAACCACACAACGACATAATCAAGTTTTTGGCGCCGTTGCCGGGGAGTGAAAATTAATCTTGATTTTTATTTGATATTTTGGTTTCTATCATTAGATTAGATCTAACCCTTAGGATTAGTGTAATTTAGATTAGTGTATAATTATGTATATTCTGTATATTTGCTTGTATATTTGTATGTTTAATTGTTTGCGTAATTAATTGTTTTTCTAATACACTGTTCTGGTCGATAACCCGATACGGCGTATCCACTTCCATTGGATATGACGTATCCAACTTTCTATCCAATACATCGTATTCATTCTAAAAGATTAATACGGCATATTCAGTTCCATTGAATACGGCGTATCGATCATCTGATACAGTAACAGATCTAGTTTTTCGTATTTAACTTCTGTATACCTGTGTTTTCTTTCTCTTGAGCCCATCCTACTAATTGTTTATCCTTTGTTTCAGGTAGTGCATGACAAGGAGTTCTACAAAGGAACTATTTAAGCCTTTTAAGGATCCAGAGTGAGAATTTCGATCATTTAGGAAGCACTTCAAGACTCTAAGTCTTGACGAATCGAGATCACCTAATTTCGATCTATTTTCTGACCAAGAAGAATATTCAGAGGAAGAAGTTGCGAAAACAATGGCGGAAACTATGGAACAATACATGAGCAAAACTTGATCCGACTATGGATCAGGAGTTGCTAGGCCTAAGATCGAGGACAAGGATAATTTTGAACTAAAAAGCCAATTTCTCAAAGAACTACGTACCAATACTTTTAGCGGTTCATATCATGAAGATGCGAACAAACATATTGGGAAAGTTCTTAAGATCATGGATTTATTCCACATCCCCAATATAACTATAGACCAAGTGATGCTTAGAGCCTTCCCTATGTCCTTAACTGGATCCGCAATTCATTGGCTAAGAAACAAACCATCTGGTTCGATTACAACTTGAGAAGATCTGAAGACAAAGTTTCTAAGCAAATATTGCCCACCTGCTCGTACTGCAAAGAAAATGGAGGAAATCAACAACTTTCAGGAAGAACCATGAAAACCTCTATCAAGGATTTGGAGCGATGTAAAGAACTCTTGATGAAGATGTTCTTCTACATTATTTTAACAAAGATGCAAGAGGTAGTCTTGTTCTATAATGGATTGGATGTTCCAACTAGACAAATTCTTAATTTGAGAGGAGCCATACCATCAAAAACTGCTGCTGATGCGAAAGTAGCCATCCAAGAAAATGGCCTCAATTACTCTCAAAAAAAAAAAAATGGCCACAATGGAACATCAAGGACCAAAAGTACTAAAACTTCTGACGGATTAGCAGCCATACAAGCACAACTCAAATCTTGAAGAGAAATCAAGAAGTATGAAAATAGTTTATGGAGCTCAAGTAGGATGTGAACAAGGTAAAGGTCACCCACTACACCAAAGATTGTACCACTCAAGGGAAGAAGGGAAACTCGAAAGAAGCTTATCTACACTCAATTTGGTGTCTCCTTTTCATGGAGAGGGATATAGAGCAAAAGCTCAGGGTTTATTACAAAGAAACAACGCATTTCCTTACGTACCAAGAATCAAGGGCATGTCACTATGGAAGAAACCGAAGCAGTTATGAGGTGTAATCGGCAAAAAGAATGAGGAGAACTCCAATTTGATCAAAAGGAGATCCCGAGCTTCAACGGTTGCTGCATAAGGAACCATGGAGCATCACCAATTAAACTTTAGAGATCCTAAATGGGCAAATAAGAAGGTCCTACAGGAAATAGGATTTAGAAGTTTTTATCCGAGTCAACTGAACTAACCCCGGTAGTGGACCAGTCAAGTCGATCTAAATATTGTTGAAGCTGATTAATACCCGATTACGCATATGAGTTCGCCCAATACGCGCTTATTTACTAGACAGAACCGTTTCATGATGTATGAGACAAAAACAAACGACAATTATGTTTCCAAGTAGTTTGAATGGTTACTATTATGAGAGAATATAAGGGGATCTATGGACCAAATTCTTAAAGCTAAACTCTTAAAGCTTCATTATCATAATTTATATACCCAGGAAGATAAGAATGGATCTTATGGACCGCCATTTTCGGAAGCTTACTCTTATGGAACTTCACATATCAATAAATCCATACCCCGAAAGGAGAAAGACCCAGGGAGTTTCACCTTACCTTGCTATATTAATAATGTTTGCTTCGATAATGCCCTTGCTGACTTAGGAGATAGCGTAAGTGTCATGCCTCTCTCGACCTACCTTAACTTAGGTTTAGGCGAATTAGCTCACACTAAGTTGATAGTTGAATTAGCAGATAGGACGGTGAAATATCCAAAAGGAATTGCTGAAAATGTGCTAGTAGGTATTGGTAAATTTGTTTTCCTTGTAGATTTTATAGATCTTGATATGCCCAAGGATATCAAAGTGCCTTTGATCCTCGGAAGACCATTTTTATCTACCGCCCATGCTAAGTGTTAAACCTGCTAGTATTTAATTAAGAGGGTCTACATGCTAGGCTTAAGAGAAAGAATGGAACTTGATTTAGAAGCTAGGCTAATGGGAGAGACTTTGGTGTTGAATAGATTATTAGACCCTTTCTTCGAGGATTACATAGAACTAAACGATCTTAATGTACCATTCAAGCTTAGAAGAGATCAGGTTGATGATTTAATGCCCACCATTGAGGAAGGTGAGGTAATTGAGGAATTTAGAGCTAGGAATGATGCTAGAATGGTTAGCAAAAATTTTGGATACCCTAGTGATTGCGACCACAATAAGAAGATCCATATTGATTGTGCTCACAACTTGAAATTTTCTTGCATGATAGGTTTTGAATTTTTACACGCTAATTTTTTCCCTATCTTGTACGCAGATATGATGTCCAAAAAGTTCTATAATTCTATAAGGAAGGACAAATTGGACTACAAGGGAAACAATGTAGTTGGAGCCTTAATGAACATACCTATCTTTGTTGGAACTTTTTCTATCTTAACATATTTTATGGATGCTTATCGTGATAAAGGAATGGGCGATGTTATTTTTGGCGAACCATTTTTTAGGGAAGTTACGATTAATGTGAAACGGTTTAAAGGAATTATTAAAATTCACAATTGTAATGAAGAAGTTACTTACCAAATGGTGCGATCACATTCAAGGTTTAAACACCATACTAATGAACAATGCAACAAGATCCCGCCATTACTAAAGGTGAGTAAGGAAGATACGATGACTGGAATCTCGCACTCATACCAAAAGCTTAAGAGTTTCTACAAGGGGGTCTTAAACTTAGGACCCGAATATGTCCGAGATACGAAGATGGAAGAATGGCTCACACGCGGGCACATAAGCGTGCATGAGACTGAGTGAAAAGACACTGGAAGGAAAAAGTCTAACTTAAAGACTTAGCTGAAAGAAAAGTGCTTCCTGGGAGACAACCCGGATTGTTATTTAATTTTTATCGAGTCTGTCTTCCCAGACATCAATACGGCGTATCCGCTCCATACCATACGGCGTATTTAATGTCTGGACGTTATCAGTCCTTTATTTTTATGCACTTTAAACATTATTGTTAGTTCTGTCAATACGGCGTATTCATGCATATGATACGGCGTATTCAACAGACTGGCCCGTATTTAGATACTTTTTATAGGTTCCTCAATACGGCGTATTCCAGTTTATGGATACGGAATATTGGTCTCCTGTACAATTTATTTAGCTTATTTAAATTAATTGTAGATACCCGAGATAGGATTTTGCATGATTTTCCTATAATTTACACAGGACCTCGCTGAAAAGAAATCGACAATGTTGGTAGAGAATCTACGATCTGGAAATCTGGAAGTGTTAGAGTCTTGAAACCTCAAGACGGCTGTTCAACACAAATTCTTGCTCAATAAATCTACATGGAGAATCTACCGAGCAAAATATCAGGGGAGTTTCTCATTCTAATTCTTTTAATTTCCCGTTTTTAATGTTTTATCTATACAACGAGGACGTTGTATAATTCAAGTGGGGGTGGAATTAGAATGTATACTTGTCCTATTTTTCACACTAAAATGTTTAAATTATGCTCAAAATAATTTTTTTTTTCAAGCATACTTTTGTGAAATTACTTGTTACATAACCCGCACACAATAACCCTTATTAGATATTATGAGGATTCAGCCTTATCCGTTTCCAAATGTTTACCCAAATTCCACAAAAATATGAGTGTGCTGGTGATGTTGTAGACTTTAGAACTTGGCTTTGTATATCTATTCGAGATCACAATAATGAGTACTATGGATTTAGATGGAGTAACTTGTTTAAATTGGTAGATTTCTAGGATTACACCCAAAAAGCCTTTATATGTTGTTTTATTAACAAACTACATTGGTTAGTTAAATCCCTGTATAAACCCTTTGTTTACTCTCATCTTAAGATTAAGATACCCCTAGAAAAACCTGTAGAGACAATCATTTAGGAATTACACCAACTACCTGTTTCGTTACACCTTTACACCTTAGCCTACCCTGTTAGATTATGTCCATTTTACAGTTGCTAGTTGCTTAAAGTGTAAAGTATGTATTTCCCGAGTCTTGTGTCAATTTTCCATCTTTGGTATGGTTGGGAAGAAATTTACACATTGCAAATGGGAATGTATAAAGTAGTCAAAACTCATGTATTTTTACTACCAACACAATTATTGGTACATCCGAAGAATGAATAATTACCAAAGGAATTATCCGGAGTTATTATGATCGTAAAGATGGTGAAATTACATCGAGTTTCGTAGTATTGTATAAAAAAATCGAAAAAAATTAGAAAACCGCAACAAAAAAGAGGAAGAAAGTTTGAAGATAATCGTTTCGTAAAAGCTTAGACCGAAGAAATTATATGAAGGATCGATTATTCGTTGATACGTATTATAAGTCAACGATGTAGAGTATTGTATAAAGTGGTAGATATCGCCACTTTTCTTATAAAGTATGGGATGATTGGGAAGTTGACCATTACGGGAACGCCAACTTTGGTTGTTGTTTTTGATCTATGATCAAGATGTTTGTAAATAGTTGTGTCTTTATCATGGTAAACGGTCAGGAAAAAAGTGTCTAGCAACTTACATCTTAGACTTAATCTATTTGTTTTGTAATTTTTATTCAACAACAATTTAATTCCCTTTCCTAATCATTAACCATGGGTTTTACATGAATGAGGATGTGATCGAGCATGCATGTATATTCTATCGTTACGGCCATGTATGCATGTCTCGGCTGCCTTATTGGTTTATTACTATTGGTGAAAGTTAGAAGATCCCTACCCTATATCATTCTTCATCCTAACCCTTGGTTAAATTCGAATGAGGATGTGATCGAAGGAAACAAGATCCAATACGTCGTATCTAGGACTGACCAATACACCGTATTGAAGCCATATGGAAATAAAATATTCTAGAAGATATCAAACGTGGTCCCTACTCCAAGAAACTCCCGATACGCTGTATCCAAGACTTTAGATACGCCGTATTGACCATATTCCAGACCCTATAAATAGAAAACTTAAAAACGAGTTTTAGGTGTGCTAAATCATATTCTTGATACCTAAACCACAAAAGTCGATTTTCAGAGGAGAAAAAGAACAGAAGAGGTCTTGCAACGCGATTAATTCCATAGGAGACAACATGTAATTTCTTATACTCTTGTAATCGTTCAGTTTTTTGTATCATTCGTTAAC
>BQNB010174374.1:0-10721 GCA_026074375.1 Tanacetum coccineum
CTACCGGTGCTATACGGGTTCTACACGTCCCGTCACGTTATCAGTATGCGGATATCTTCACCAAAGGTTTACCTACTAGTTTATTTGATGAGTTTCGTACCAGTTTGAGCGTTCGTTCATCTCCCGCTCCAACTGCGGGGGGCTGTTAACAGTCTATACGGCCCATGGCCTTCTTTGTATTTGTATGTAACTAGGTTAGGCCCATTATGCATACTATATATGTATCCTATTGTATTCATCTCAAGCAATATAAACGAATACACATTCACAGGTTATGCCTCTTGAAGGTAACCGAAAACAAACAGCCAAGAAAAGAGGTGAACCAAAAATCTAATAACCTTACTAAAGGCTTATGGAATTCGGCTGATATAAGAGAGGTGAAGAGAGTTTTGATAGCAACTGATTTGGATGAGTTTTTGAGGCTTCTGTCTTATGAAAAGCTCGGGGTTCAAGGGTTTTTATACCCTTCAAAACCCTAATTTAGATAAGGCTCAAAACATACTCCAAGTTCTATCACAACTCTTCTTCTCATTCTTATCTCCAACAAATGTACCTAGACACTTCCCAAGAACCTCCTTTTGCCTTCCATTAGTCGGCCAAACAATAAGGAAATTCATAAGGTCCTTGTCTTGGTCATTTTATTGTCTGAATGGTTTACTTAGATACAAACACGTGAAGTATTAAACGCACTCTATGCGTTTAACTTGTGTGCCCCCAATAGGCTCACACATCTCTAGTTGCATATGACTAATCCAACCACCATATAATCCAACAGCTCCCACTTGGGAGTTGGAGTGGCAGACAACACATATACTAACGACGGAAACGTCTAGCAACACTCACATTCGTTTTTAAAACTAGAAATGTCTGAGATCAAGTTTCATAAACATTCTCAGTGGCATGGTTATTTTTTCTCTTGCTATAATCATCCCTTTGTTCAAATACCGTTAAACCATGGATATTGATCTTAACTCATTCCATATAGTGTTAAACCATTTAGATTCTCTATTATAGACAACTTCAATACAGAGATACCAAATTGTAATCCAAGAATCATTTGCATTAACCCTTTGGTTCGCCAAATAATTATCTGTTAATTTCTGGAGAGCGCCAATGGTATTTATTCTGCACATCAAGTGGAGGAACAAAAATTCATTGTGAATACAAGTGTTGTTAATGCTGCTACACCTCACTTCCAATAATAAGTACTTTATAACTACCTCATTTCAGGACAATCTTTTGACCATATAATTAAAAAGTGATATCCACATATACCAGAACTTGTTTGTATTCTCAAGTCTAAGGATGACTTAATTAACCATTTTCAAAATTTTACTTATGACAACGGATCCATAAAGTAAACATTCGAAGGTTGGGGTATCCAATACGCATCCCTTGTGAGTAACATATGAGTTTGGCGGGAACCGTCCACCTATTCAACGAATATAGCCAACACTCACATTTACCTTATGTAACAATACTCCCATACTGTTAACAGGTATGGACATATTTAGAGTTGAAACATCATCATGGATTAAATTATGCATATATAGGATAAACAATTGTTATTATGGAATGAAAACAAATACCACGTATATCTTTATTCACAGAAAATAAAATGTCTACAATCCCAATTATCCAAATAACTAATTAACACAGATTACATGAGCTAACAAGCTGGCGCATTCCAATATTCCTAGTATGTCTGAATGCTTGGAAAAGCCGAAACGCTTTTGTAAACGGATCAGCTAAGTTGTCATCTGTGTGAACTTTTTCTAACTTTATGTCACCAAATTCAATAACTTCACGAAGGTAGTGAACTTTGGCACGGAAATGTCTAGCACCTTTAGTGATTCCAGACTCATTAGCTATAGCGATTGCTCCAGTATTATCACAATACATATTAATGGGTTTTTCAATTGTGGGAACAACACCGAGCCCAGAAATGAATTTCCTAACCCATACGGCTTCCTTAGAAGCATCAAAGGCAGCAATATACTCAGCTTCTGCAGATGAAGTAGCGAAAATGCTTTGCTTGGCACTCTTCCAGTCAACAGCACCTCCATTCAAAACGAACACATATCCAGTCTGAGACTTGAGGTCATCAGCATCCGTTAGATATCCAACATCAGTGTAGCAAGAAACCCTGAGCTCTCGTTTTAGATCACCTTTGTAAACTAGAAACATGTCCTTAGTATTCCTAAGATACTTCAGAATGTTCTTAACAGTAGTCCAGTGAAGATCACCTGGATTCTGTTGGAATCGGCTTGTTATGTTCTGAGCGAACGCAACATCAGGGCGAGTACATCTCACAGCATACATAATAGAACCCACAGCCGAGGCATATGGAACACTTTGCATGCGCTTCAACTCAGCAGGTGTAGAGGCACCTTGTGATTTACTCAATCTAAGCTTATCCTGCATGGGGATACTCCCACGTTTGGAATTCTCCATGTGAAACCGCTTTAAGATTTTTTCGATATAAGCACTTTGACATAAGCCAATCAACCGTCGTGATCTATCTCTGTAGATCTTGATTCCAAGAATATATGCAGCTTCACCTAAATCTTTCATAGCAAAACACTTTCCAAGGTAGGATTTAACATCTTGTAACATTGGAATGCTGTTTCCCATGATCAATATGTCGTCGACATACAAGATTAGGAAAGTGACATTACTCCCACTAGCTTTTAGATATACACATGGCTCATCAGCATTTTGACTGAAACCAAATTTCTTTATTTCATCATCAAAACGCTTATTCCATTGCCTTGATGCTTGCTTAAGCCCATAAATGGAACGTTTCAGCTTGCATACTCGGTTTGGATATTTTGGATTGACAAAACCTTCAGGTTGCTCCATGTAAACCTCTTCATTGAGATATCCATTGAGGAAGGCAGTTTTGACATCCATTTGCCAAATCTCATAGTCATAGTACGCGGCTATGGCTATAAGAATCCTAATAGCTCTAATGTCTGCAACAGGTGAGAAGGTTTCCTCATAATCAATCCCTGGGGTTTGAGTATAGCCCTTCGCCACAAGACGAGCTTTATAGGTGTGTACAGCTCCATCCATGTCGGTCTTTTTCTTAAAGAGCCACTTGCTACCAACGGTTTTGCCATTAGGAGGAAGTTCAACCAAGATCCAAACTTCGTTGTCTTTCATGGATTGCATTTCCACATTCATAGCGCATTAAGCCATTTATCAAACTCAGTCTAACAATGCAGCTTTATAGTTAGCAGATCACCGAGATCCCCTAACTCATGTCCTCATCATCGATTGTAAAAAAACACATACGTCTGTGGACCGTCGTTATCCTTGAGGACCTACTAATGGGAATTGCTATACTTTGATGTTTCAACTAATTCATAGATCAGCCTCTCATGATTTAAGCTAAGTGTCTATAACGGATGCGCATCTTCTTCTTTAATACTTTCAAGATCTTCTAGAACACCTACATCTTCTTATTTATAAGACATATTCTCTAGGAATTCAGCATTATGAGCACAAGGACTTTGTTCTCGGTGGGTAGTAAAAGAATATCCCCTTGATTCCTATGGTATCCTATGCAGATACACTTAATAGACCTTGGGTTCTAACTTTTCAGGCTTGGTAAGAGTATCTCGCTTAACAAGTGACCACAACCTCATACTTTTAAGAATGACAACTTAGGGGCTTGCCCATTGCCATACATCGTATGGAGTCCTTTTTTCAACCTTCTTACTTAGAACCATATTGAGAATGCGTGCAGCAGTCTCAAGAATCATAAACCCAAAAGACTTTGAAGAGTTGTTTGACTCATCATAGATCGAACCATATCTAGTAGGGTTCTGTTTCTCCTCTCCGACACACCATTGTGTTGTGGAGTGTAAGGAGGAATACGATGGGCGATAACCCCATGATCCTTCAGATGATCCAAAAACTCTTGACTCATATATTCGCCCCTACGATCAGAACGTAGCGATTTTATGATCTTCCCGAGTTGATTTTCTACTTCCTTTTTAAACACTTTGAAAGTTTCAAACACTTCATGTTTATGCTTTATCAAGTAAACATAACCATAACGACTAAAGTTGTTAGTGAAAGTGACGAAGTAGCTTGCTCCTTGTCTTGACATGATCTTAAATGGGCCATATACATCAGTGTGTATTAGTCCAAGTAAGTCTTTGGCCCTTTCTACTTGATGTGCGTAAGGTTTCCTTGCCATCTTTCCAGACATACAAGGACACATTTTTCAAAATCCCTAAGGTCAGTTGATTTGAGAAGTCTACCGTGTTGCAACTTTTCAATGCGTTTCTTGCTAATGTGTCCAAGACGACAATGCCACAAGAGAGCAGAGTCCAAGTCTAGCTTGTCTCTTTTGTTGCTTACAGTATATATAGAACTTTCATTTGCATAAGAATTAGACAAGTCAATTTCAAAAATACCATCCCTTGGGATAGCACTAAAATAAACCATGTTATTTCTAGAAACTTGAATTGTATTATTCACGAAGCGGTTAATAAAACCATCTTCGTACAAACGGGAAACAGAAATTACTCCTCTAGTAATAGAGGGACCATAATGATAATTGTTCAAAACAATCTCTAATCCACTCGGGTGACATAAATAAAAATTGCCAATTGCTTCAACAGCTTCACGTTGACCATTTCCCATGTACAAGCTAAGAGCCCCCGGCTTCAGTTTCCTACTTTCCCTTAAACTCTGCGTTGTATTACAAATATGAGTACCACAACCAGTGTTATATATCCAAGATCTATTAAGGAAAGTATTAAGTTCTATAGTAAAGATACCTAAACCACCAGCTCCAGAGGCTGCGTTCTTTTTCTTCTTCAGCAACTCGGCTAAATACTGAGGACAGTTCCTCTTCCAATGTCCTGTCTCACCACACTCATGACAGATTGAGTCCTTTGCGGGATATTCCCTCTTGGGTGGAGGGGGAATCTTAGGCTTGGGAGCATAAGCGTGCTTATTTTTCCCATTCCCTTGATTTTGTCCCCTGGCAACCATTTGGGGTTGCGATTTTTTGTGCTTTTTACCTTTCTGGACTTTACTTGCTCGAATATCATACAGAGCAGGAGCGTTGTTTTGGGGCAGAGTTAGAGTTTGCTCATGGAGCTTTAGCATAGCATGCAACTCGTTAATTGTCTTCCCCAGGCTATGCATATTATAATTCTGCACAAACCCATCAAATTCCTTGCGTAGACCGATTAAAATCAGACTCACAGCAAGGCCAAGTGTCACGGGGTGCCCCAAACGCTCTAGATTGTCAATATAGCCCTTCATTTTCAGAACATACGAGCTAACTGACTGCCCTTCTTCCTGTTTGCAAGAGTGAAAATCTCGCGTAGTCTGAAGAAGCTCCTGCTCAGCTTGTTGAGCGAACAGAGTCTTCAACTCCTGTAGCATGTCATAAGCATGGAGGTTTTCCAGATTTTGTTGGATTTCTGAATCCATGGTCATGAGCATGAGTCCAGCAATCTCTTTTGATCCTTTCACCCAAGCAGTATGAGCTGCAAGGATTTCAGGAGCAACTTGCTGACCTGCAGGTGCTACAGGAGCAGGAGGAAGTGGCTGCTCTAGGTAATTCAACTTATCCTCAATTGATAGTACAATCCTAAGTTGTCGATACCAATCAATAAAGTTGGGTCCAGTCAGTTTTTGCTTCTCGAAGAAGCCCCTGAAGACCGAATTGTTAGCTGACGAGGTTGTCATCTACAATTAGAAAAAGTTCAAATATTAGTATTGTCGATAATTAAATTCTTAAGATAATTAACTACCCAATTAATTACTAATAAGACTAAGATCCAACTTGACCTCCCATTTATTACAGAAGGTCTGACCAACGTGTAAACAAGTAGGGCAAGAGGTAAGTGACGAGCATTAATTGCATGGAATGCAACTCTTAGATTTATGAGACTAGTGACATTAGTAACTCTTATAGTAATGTCAAAAGCATATGTGGTCTCATCTTATGCCTCGGGTCCGAGGTCTGACCAGGTAACTCGATTTAAGTCCACCAAAACAGAACGTACGAAAATTGACCAAGGTCTCACGAATGGAAAAAATTCGCCATGGGTTGGCAAGGCCCTGAGGTCTGACCAAAGAGGTCAAGCCAAATGCAAGTGTTCTAGTTATGGCTGGCATAGACTTAAAATTTCATATAAGGGTATACACATAAATGTGACAAAATTTGTGTACAAGAAGCATGCAAAACAACTTGTAGCACAAAGTTAAGAAAACATTTTGTTAACCTTTTTGGTATAGACATCATTTTATCAAATGTTCATGGTAGCTCCATTTTGGACGCACAAAGAAGCGGAGAAACAGGTCAGCGCGAAGCGTATTAAAAACCTGACTTCATTTGGGGAATCTTACTTCTACCCGCCTTAAACTTCTCTTGTAGTTTGTCCATAATGGGTGAGCCGTACTTCCAATTGACTAATGATGCTATTTGTATGTTAAGAAACCCCTTTTGTTAACATTAGTTTTATTGTTGCCAATATGGTGGGATTACAAATTGATCAAACCCTATATTGTACTCCTACTTGGTCCGAAAACACAAGTAATTCCAATAATTCCCTCATATGCCGAAGCATGTAGTGGGGCGGGAGAAAATTAAAGATCAATTCAACCCCATATTGCGCATGTAAAACTAAAGCTTCACAAGAAATCAAATTTCATAGTTTAATGTCCGTATTAATTTGTCCAAAAACCCCGGTTTCGCAAATAACACATAACTGGTCACAAGGAGTAAAATTACGTGTGTAATATTAGACATGTTTTAATCCAAGTTTCTCTATAAGTTGTAAGTCCGTTTTTAAGAGTTTCATAAAGTCTCATGTGCAAATATTGATTCATCACATGGCATACCACATATAAGCAATCAAAACAGACTAAAAATTGGATTAATATTGAGGAACAAACTTTTATAATGAAAGCAGTAAATCACATAATGCCTCGAGTTCTCAAAAGAGTCTTCCCCAATTGGAGAACCATAAGACTCTCACTAGGTTTTCTGCTAAAGTGCATAGATCGCCACATCCATCATATAATATGATTGCGTGAGTCTTATAGCCGAGATAAAATAAGAATATAATCATCATGGCAGCTTAATTAACATTTAATTTATGATCTATTCTTCTTTTTATCAATATAACATATGTGTTGATTCTAGGTTGTTTATTCATTATTTATGGCAGGGATTGCATGTCGTTGCCATAATTTTCAATAAAAACAATAAATAAACCAATTTCATGCAGCCCTAGCGTGTTTAAATCGTATGTAATTCATAAATACTAAACAAGTTGGCTCGTGATGCCACTGTTGGAATCTAACAATCAAGTTAACCATTAACTCTTACGAGTACGCAGCGGATAGATCTAGTTTAGTATAATCAATTAACATACATATACACACAATAAGGGACATGAAAAATAAACATAAAACATACCCTTGTAGTCAACAGCAAATGATTATGAAACAAGTGACTAAGCGGTCACCTCTACGAGTGCTCACACAAACACGTCTAACAAATGCACCCGGATGCTAGTCCAACCTCACGTGTATCCCGTACAACCTTTGTAATCAAACACCACCTGAAATCGGTCTCCAAAAGTCCCAAAACTTCCTGTACCGAAAATCAGGATGGAATACTAGGGTTTGTATTAAATTCGGTTGAACCGAATTTCACCTAAATGAGTCGAGATCCACAAAACCAAACCCTAAATTGTTTCTTTAAGTTGTCACACCTGAGAACCAGTAAAACCTATACCCTACACTTGCTGGATGACGTGTGGGATCATATCACACTTGGTTATGCCTCTTGAAGGTAACCGAAAACAAACAGCCAAGAAAAAGGGGTGAATCGAAAATCTAATAACCTTACTAAAGGCTTATGGAATTCGGCTGATATAAGAGAGGTGAAGAGAGTTTTGATAGCAACTGATTTGGATGAGTTTTTGAGGCTTCTGTCTTATGAAAAGCTCGGGGATCAAGGGTTTTTATACCCTTCAAAACCCTAATTTAGATAAGGCTCAAAACATACTCCAAGTTCTATCACAACTCTTCTCATTCTTATCTCCAACAAATGTACCTAGACACTTCCCAAGAACCTTCTTTTGCCTTCCATTAGTCGGCCAAACAATAAGGAAATTCATAGTGTCCTTGTCTTGGTCATTTTATTGTCCGAATGGTTTACTTAGAAACAAACACGTGAAGTATTAAGCGCACTCTATGCGTTTAACGTGTGTGCCCCCAATAGGCTCACACATCTCTAGTTGCATATGACTAATCCAACTACCATATAATCCAACAGTGAATACTTGCGATTTAAGTTTCAAGACATGGATTCAAGGTTTGTGGTATGAGTTGTGGTTTATGAGATGTGGCTCATGGTGCAAAGTTCAAATTAAATGTAAAATGAATTATTGACCGTGACATTTGTAGAGACAATTTCATGACTAACTAACACACAAACTAGACACAAGAATATTTTGTATTGGGCACATTTATAAAAACTTACGCGTATAGTGCAACCCGTGCAACATTATCAAGTATATTATACAGAATTTCTACAATTTACATCAGTGTATGATATATTAATTAATTAGTGTTATTAAATTTGACATCATCCGGGTCATGGACTCCTGGATCATGGATTCATGTTCAAGCCCTAAATAAAGAGCAAATATAAAACTAAATAAAGAAGAAATCAACATGATAGCCATAGGGAACTGAAGTCTACTGAGTATGCAAATAGAAGGAAGGGTTCAAGGTTCATGACCCAAAATATCAACTTTCTTTTATCTAAGCATCATGGGATTTAATTAAATTACTAAAGATTCTTTTTCCCAATATAGAATTGAAAATCATGTTTCCAGAAAACAAAGGATTAATTAAATATTATTTTGATAACAAAAAACCGTGCCCTACTATCCTTGCACATTTGAACCATGGACCTTGAACTTCTGTCAACACATTACCATCATGTATATATTCATGTAAAAAGGTAAAGCTTCATATGAGCATATTTGCAAACTTTTAATGAAACTAACAAAAAAACATACAAATTAACAGAGACGACAAGCAACACACATTAATATTGTAAGTGATCGATATACACATTTATAAGTTTAAGAAACAACTACACATGTACAACCATGCACATTATGTATCACTGCATACCAAAAAATATATATTTATATATTACAAACACCCAAACTATATAGAAAGAAACAACATTATCATACACGAAGCTAATGCAACTTCACATGCATGACAAGACTTGAATCAAATTTAACTCAACTCAACTTCGGCCTCGTGAACAGCTTGTGATTCGTCGTCATATGGCTCGCTACTCATCTCCTCTCTCTCATTCTATCAAAACTTGACGGGTGTTTGTGTAAGCTTATTGTAAGGCTTATTAATTTATTGAATAATATTTAATAAGCTTGTAGACTCATTTTTAGACTTAATAACATAATACGCTTAGATTTATCGGCTTTATAAGCTCAAGTGAATAACTTATAAACCCCTAAAAAAGATCATTTCTTAAATGAACAATATACATTACCCTTTTACTATAATAAACAACGCATTTTGTAGGTCCTAATAACAGGATCTGAATGAGCCTTTGAATGACTAATAGTCCTTGGAATAAATCCAAAGATACTATAAGAGACAATGATCGTGAATACAAATACTGACGCGGAATATCAATATCTATACCAAGATGAACACAAGAATAAATACTAAAATGCTTTTTGCTATTACTATTTGATTGCAAATACTCAATCAACTGATATGTTTACAATACTATTCTACGTTCCTTTTATAAGCTTAAGGAACCCTAAACATGTTAAGAGATAATGCTTATCTCTTCCTATATCAACGTATTAGATAACTATTACTTATAACTAAAACAGACTTAACTATTTGACCAAACAGTATTAACTTTAATACTGCCAGGCTTAAGTTACTACTAGCAGACTTAACTTGTTCTACCAGTATTAACTTTAATACTGACAGTACTAACTAATTATCTATCAGTACTAACTATAACTAACAGACTTAACTTTAATACTAACAGTATTAAGTCTCTTTACAATATTTTCCTAACAATCCTCCCCTAACTTGATCTTCATTCCATGAATTTCAAGTGTCTTTGTATTTTGGCTTCACTTTGATCTTTAGAGGATTGTCTTGAACTTCTGTCTTCAAAATAATATGTCTTCAAGTCTTCAAATCTTGACAGCAACTAGTCTTCATAGCACTCCAATCTTGACTGCAACAAAATATAGTTTTTGGCAAACTATCAGCCATAAACGGATTTGTTGTGTCTTTACCATGAGCCGTTTGCTATGGACTAGTCAATGTTTAGGTGTATAAGACCAAGGTACATTGATAACCATATGATTTTGAGCAAATCATCAGCTATAAACGGATTTGATAACTCTTTACCAGCTAGCCGTTTGCTCTGGAGTAGCCATGCTTCAGTATAAATACTATGGTGCATTGAATACCATACAATTTTTGGTAAATTGTCAACCATCTAATATGGATTTGCAAGTCTTTACCATGCCAAAAGTTCAATATAGACCCAATATTTGTCATAGACCCAATGAACCAATCCTAGCCACTTATTTTTTCATCAAAAATAAAAAAACTCACTTTCCACTTTTTTTTAAAAATTAAATATCTCACACACTGTTAATCGTTAC
>BQNB010174378.1:0-13265 GCA_026074375.1 Tanacetum coccineum
GTGATTAGCTATCACTGGAGACGAACGTTATAGCATGTCGGAGCACAACATTTATACGAACACGAACACTTACGGTGCCTTGATAAAGTGGCATATATATGAGTCTACGCAGCAGTTTTATGAACTTAGAGTAATCGTAATCATTGTTTATACACACATGAATATTTACGTAGCCTTGAATAAAGTGGCAATACATACTTGAACAATGGTGGTCCAACTATACTTAACTTTTTGGTGACTATTATAACGATTAAAATGGTAATGCATACTTTACAACTCTTTGATTTACAACACTCATACATACGTTTTGGTGACTATTTGAGGAGTTAAATGGTCATGCATACTTTACAACTCTTTGATTTACAACACTCATACATACGTTTTGGTGACTATTTAGGGATTTAAATGGTCATGCATACTTTACAACTCTTTGATTTCCAACATTCATACATACATTTTTGAGCAACATACAAGGATTGGAACGGTCATACATACTTTACAAAACTTTGGTTCAACATTTATTCTTACAAAAACCCGTAAACTCACCAACTTTATGCTGACACTTTTTAAGCATGTTTTTCTAAGATGAATTAGATGTTTGGATTATGTGATGTGCATTGGAGTCTCAATAATTCAAGATTTCTTTTCAAATGACATAGTTAGAGGTCGTTCTCTCATGTCTTGTGCAATGTACTTATGAAGTAACACTCCCGGACATACTTTCGCTGCGACCTATCATGGGGGTGTTACAGATTGGTAATCAGAGCCGAGGTTATAGAGAACAAGGTTTCTTATCTTACCTAGACTATAACCACTTTCAACGATCACATTTTTAAAAGATTTTTACGGGACATACATACACTGTTTGTTGCATTAGTTGATCATACTAGATGCTTACATGATTCATATACGTATTCATATTATAGTACGTACATTACTATGAGGGTCTTACATATATATACAAAGATGAGTTGCATCCTTTCACACATACATTGCAATTATTTATATAAGAGTTATTTATATAAATACTAGATCACTTCTTAGACATGGTGAGTTGCACAATGGTCTCACTTCGTTCTCAGACATTGTAAGTTATACAATGGTCTCTAACATTATTTCCTTTCTTCATAACCTTACACAATATCGTATTATACAAAAACCATCACAATTTTGTTTACATGGAATTATGTATGAATCTAGGTATTACAAGTCTTGTATGGGCGGGACTTGTAATAGGAGGATTGATATGATAATTGCTATGTAGACTCGTTCATAAAGACCTTTATCTTATTTACTTTAACCGAGTACTCATTAACTATCTTGAACTCTTTGTAGATCCCCCCTGATAGTTTTACTCCCCGTCTCCGAAGACGAGCTTTAAACACTCGTCCCATACTCATTAGAGCACATGCATCGTCATGTCATCCACCACCTTGAAGGTTATGTGAGTACGCGTATTGCATCGGAAATTATTAAGTAGGATGATTTATAATCTCTTTATTTGAAAGGATTAGGACGCGTCTTCATTTAAATAAATAAATTGTAAACCACCGAACCATAAGTTTATCAATTCATTATTTACATAAATTGGGACGCTTCTTTATGCAAATGATGAACTATAAATGAGTGGGCTTAATGGTATCCAATATGACACAAGTATGAACTTGAATCCGGAAATCACCAGAATCCATTAAAAAGGTCTAGAAACATAATCGTGCCTTACCACTTAGCAGAATCTTAAGGCCTCACTTTGAACTACCTGAACTAATTCTTAAGTTATTACTTTTGCCGTTACAAATATTTACGATTTTGAACTGTTTGTGGAGCTAATAGACTTGTTACACTTTTGAGCTAATGGACTTGGTTCAATCTCAAACTAACAGACTAAGTACAATATTCCACCACCTATAGCATAAGCTCTTCCGCGAGCTCCTCCCATTTGTTGAACTTTATTCTGGGGATATTGTTTCTCGAAATGTCCTCACTCTCTGCATCCCATCACCATTTTTTTAGTTATTGTCGTTATGGTTGCTGTTGTTGGGTCCCGGGGCGGTCCCAGCTTGTACAACTTTATCCAATAGGTAATGCAACCCCCCTTAGGCCAGATACACACCTATCGACGAAACATCTAGTCGAACTATTCATTTTGGGCCACTAGTACGAAGACTTAGGTCGAGATACATCCTAGTACTGCCAAGTAAGTTGAATACTTACATCCATTAGCCTCGTCCGATATTAATCATCAAACATTACAGATAGCAGAAATTAGACACTGCCCGTAAACAATTAAAACTTTATAGAAACATACTCACGCAACTACACTTTCTCCTTCGATGCTTTCACTATTAAGAGACTTTCCTTATAACGCGTGTATATCAGTCATAAGACATGTAATGATATTTTTTAAGATACCTATTTTGATGGATTAAATATCCTGGTCAAACCTAGCCAAAATTTTTGGTATATTGAGAAGTGTCGAAACATCTAATTTTGCTGACTAAAGTTATCAACGCCATGTTTAAAAACTGGTTATTAAATCTTAAATCTTTTCTTGGTCACACAATAGGTTAACAAGAATCGAATCCCGGGACGGGATTCCTTTAAGGGGTAGGTACTGTAACAACCGGCAATTTTCAAAATTTTAAATGACTAGTTTACCCTTTGACTTTTCGGGCCCGACTTGACTTTTTGACTTTTGATCTTTTATTTCTACATAAAAACGATTACCGCGTAACCGGTAATTTTTCAAAACATATTTAAATAATAAATCATATTTATTATTACATATATCTCTGTGCAAATTTATTTTACATTTATTTGACCTTGAAAACAGAAGATATATTGTTATTTCTAAGTTGAATTATCAAAAACGACTCGCTAAATCACGTTTTCACAACTCGGACTCTAAAGCAATTTGATGTAAAACGACATTCCGGACAACTTTTTAGTTTGACCCGAGATCCGAAACTAAGCAGAAAATGACTAAAATAGCCTCGCAAAGTTTTGGAATACCCTCGTAAATTTTTTTAACACAACGCGTTGACACAAAAATAATTAAATTTATATTTAATTATCACTTTTTATTAAGTAAAAATAGTTAATAAATTATTTAATAAATTATTCAAAAAAGTTTATTTAAAAACGTAAATGTTCAAATTAAAGTTTTTAATTTTACGGACAACGCTTGTCCGCGATACCCAAATAAATATTAAACATTTAAATATATTTTATAAAAACATTTATAAAATAATAGTCATGAAAATACTCGTTTTCGTGGGAAAAATTAATTGGAAAACAATGGCGCAACTTTCGTGTTTTAAATCATCCGTTATCTACTTATTGATTCTCGATCCATTATTTCCGAATATTTAACTTTATGGTCCTACGTAATATTTACTTAAACCACCCTGGACTATTATACACTTTCTATATTGTTTTTAAACTTTTAAATATGTATAAGAAACCACTTAGGGTTTTTCATTAAACCTAGCTTCCATTTTCCTTCTTTATTTTCCGGCGGCCGTCACGCTTCGCGAGATCTCCTGCCACCAGCTGACTCCAATCTACGACGAACACCACACAAACCCACATCACCCTTCATCTCCCCCACTGTTATCTCGTCATCCCATCATCACCACGTTCACCCTCACCACCACCTTCGTACCATCTCCACCCAGCCACCACGATAAAAGGGTGCGTTTGGGTTTTAAAAACGCATAAAGGTTGCGTTTGGTTTAACAGACAACCCACCACGGGTTCGTTTGGTTTCTCAGCCTAGGGTGCGTTCAGTTTTATCTTAGAAATCACCAGCGTAGGGTGCGTTGTTTTGATTGTACACTAGCGGGGTGCGTTCGGTTTTGATAACACCACAAGGGGTGTGTTTTGGCTGTAGCAAAACCACCACAAGGGTGCGTTTGGCTTTCTTATCAGCACCAAGGGTGCGTTTGGGTTTGAAATAAGCACCAAGGGGTGCGTTGGGTTTGACTGAGTCACCACTAAGGGTGCGTCTGGTTCTTGTTGCACCACAGAAGGGTGCATTGGTTTTATTAAGCACCGAGAGGGTGCGTTTGGATCTGGGTTCGACGACTAGGGTGCGTTTGGTTTTCGGGTCAGCACCAACAGGGTGCATTGAGTTTTGTAAAGATGCGAAACGTCGTATAAGCGACTAGGTCATGCCGAAATTTATAAAAAATTTATATACTTAGTATTTTCTTTAAATTTATATTATTTTTAGAAAAACCGATAAAAAGGACGGAGTATTTGTCTTTAAGACTTTTTAATCGTGATTATACGATTACCTAACGATACAAACCGGTAATAAACGTAAACTTACTTTATAAATAGTTAATTATTTAGCTAAAACACGTCAAGGAAGGACAGAAATACTAATTTATAACTAGTAGTTTATGATTCCCGACTAATAGACAATGTAATGACTTTTATAAAAACTTTAAAAATGTCATCTATCCAATTCGAAACCTTAAAACGTGTGTTTCTTTTATACAAGAACTCTTTATTAATTTAATTAGTGACTTTTCGTTAACAAGTGTCAAATTATTTTGTTCAATTATTTTATCACATTTCTGTTTTATAATACTTGTAAAGTTTTCTAAATATTACTGCGTCTTATACTTTTGTTTGTTGCCTTGATTATATATTCACCAGGATAAATTATATTAATTGTTCAATATATTTTGTAATATTATCGGGTACTATTACATACTTTGCGTTTGCTTTTGTTTTATTTTGTTTAACAACTACCAATACCTATTACAACTTGAAATCTAAATATTTTTATTAACGTGTCACGTTAATGTAATCATTGATCATCTTAAGTTAGTGGATATTTAGCCGATTAGATTAGCTGCAACTTTTTAGTCGAGCCGTTTCGTCTTCCGTTTGTGTTGTGCATATTAGATGCCTATCTGCCAATCGTTCTACAACATCGAGGTGAGTTTATAGCCCCTCTTTTACTTGTTTTACAAATACTTTACAAATCTCAGGGGAGAATACATGCTCTTTAACTTATTTTATAAAAACCCAGAATTTCATCAAACGCCAAAATCTTATGTTACTATTATCATAATTGTCGGGGAATTTTTCGCTTTATTACATTTCTTGTATTGAACAATATCTCAATTATTATATAATTGCATAACAGAGTAAACGTGCTCACTGCAACCTATCTTATGGGCAATCCTATCTTCATATATGTCAAGAAAACATCATAACATGTCAAGTCAATATAATAATATCATTATTACAAGGTACATTATTCTTATAAGGTACCATTTGCAACATCATTATCAAAAACGGGTTTAAACCATTATCGGATGCCCTAAGCCCAAATCTCTTGGGAAGGGTTACCCCTATAGTGAAATGCCACAGATACTAAAGCATATGTACAAGCAATATAACACTCTCATTTGAATATATAATCTCTTAAATCAAAGTACAATATCTAAAAGCCTCAATGTACAAGTCATTAAGCATGATTCTCTAAAATAGCCGTTTTTACCTCCGTTATCTTTCTAATTTCTTCACCACCACTTGGAGTACAAGCTACTTCACTCATTCTACCAATGTTTAAACCCTTAAAAATTCCTATTTTCATAATCTTTCCTAAATTCTTTTTATAACTTAAAACACCTTTTCATAACCCTAAAACCTAAAACCGAGATAGTTTTCTAAAACATGACAGTTTCTTGATTTCTTACCCATTGTAAACCTAATAAACCAACTCTTAAATAAGATAAAATAACATAAATTACACTATATCTTTCAATATTACATAATCATTTCATCATTTTTACTCCAACTACACAGAAATAAATCTAGGAACCATATAGTACCCAACTTGTGATTTTGACCGTTTACTATTTTCAGGACAATCTCATTCTCAAGTAAGCAATAAGAGTCATTGTTAAACTCATAAATGTGTTTACAAAACCATTATCACCATCATTATCCATCTATTTCTTTTGACAAATTTACAAGAATTGACAAAGCATAGAAAACCCTAATGATTCCTAATATAAACCCTAATTTAACCCACAGCTTATTCTTTCAATTTCGACCCATTTTAACTTAAACTAACAACCAAACCTCATTGATAATCCTTTATATAAGTCCATTGATCAGTATTCCATCCTTCCCAATCAATAATATTCAAATTATAAGCAAAGAAAGTCAAGAAAACCCTAAACGAGCCCTAGTTGGACCCGTGACCCCATTTCTTCAAATCTAACATGTTTTAACCCAAACCAATTGCTAATATTTGTTAATCCTTCTTATATCAGATCTTAGGAACATATTCAAATCATTCCTTTATCAATGCTACGAATAAAAGCCAAAACTTGAGTTCGACCATAAACATTACAAAACCACCCGGACCCCTTTTTGCAATCTTACCCTTTTGAGGCCTTGTTCTTGCAATTAACTTATGCACATGCATACACAAGCAGCTTACACACATCCTAGAAGATATTTCTTCACTTCTCTTGCACCAAATTAAGCCACACCTTCTTCTTTCTAGCCATATAAGCCATGACAAGATAAGGCTATTCCAACTCGTCACTCTACCATTCTAGCTCGGTATGAATCTCATCTAGACTTCTCACATCAGTAGATAGCATGTGCACATGTCCAACAACAGATCTTGAAGCTTGCTTAGCAACCTTGGTGATTTCAAGTATAAATAGAGCTCTCTAGTCTTCATTCAAACTCGCACCACCCATCTCCTCTCTCAAACCCATAAGGCAGCAATCCTTTTGATCCCATATGATCCTTGGATCATTAAATAAGGTTTGAAGCGAAGTCCTGATGTAAATCGAAGATCAAAGTAAAGATATAAGGATGTACGTGTGGAAAATACTAATCGAAACGACCCATTTCACCATTTTTGTCTTTGAAGCTCTAACACCAAGGTTTTTTTTTCGAATGTTCTATTTATGCTCATCTACACGCTTATAATGTATTTGATCCTAAATTACTCGTGTTAATGTTCATAAATTAAATTCATGATAATTTTCCATTTATGATCAAATCCGTACCACACCGAACCTATTTCGCGTTTTTCTTAAAATTAAATTGTTTTAATGTTAAATATTGTTATAATTCTATCCTACATGCTTAATTAATGTTAAATAACCATACTTAATTGTTTAATGAAGGAATTTGAATCTTAAACCCGCTCGTTTACGTTTTGAAACCCTTTTTAGATCCAGTTTTGCTTCCCCTAGCTTAACGAATTGTTATTTTAAACTTGTGTTGCGTTAAATTCCATATGTTAGTTTTTATAACTTAATTAATGTCTATTGAAGTTAAACTAAGATTGCTGGCTATTTGGAATTGTTTTGTAATTTATATTCATGCATGGGGTATAGTATCGTAACTTTGGAAACTTATAAACTAAAAGGACTAAAAGTGTCATTTTATCAATGTTATAAATTTAGGGTCTATTATGTCACTTTCAAAGTACAAGGTTTACTTGGATATATACCTTTAAATGTAGGACAAGTCATAAAAATGCGAAACTCCAAGGGACTAATTGCAATTTTCCTAAACCCCCAAGGTCTAAAATGTAACTATTTTGAAAAGTGTAAATAAATACATATCAAAAACATCACCTGGGACGTAACTTTTAATTAACGCTTCGCGTGCTTAACTTTTCCAAATAATGAATAAAAAACTTAAAACCGATGTTATTGTATCATCAATATAGGGGAGCTTCATATTAGAGGTTTCATCTTGGTATTACGTTTTATGACTGAGTTGTGGGTTTACGATTTAAAGATGCCCTAAGCTCCTCAAACAGTTACTGAATGACTCCGAATTTATGATGGCATCCGAAACAGTGATACAATAATTCAAAACTCTTCAATAAAAAATAACTAAAGTTTTAGAGTACAATCTTCCTAAGATCTCATATTTTTACTCAGTTGCGTGACGTGGTTGTTAACTTCATTACTATATCTTATTCTCCTCTTAAGTTGTGATAAGGTCGTCAGCTTTTCATTCAGAATATCTTAGTTACATCTACTTACAAGGTGAGTTCATGCCTAGCTTTTCATCTTTTGAATGTTTTATAAACCCGCGAGGGGGATACATGCTTGTTACAAACTCTTTTACATAATCATTTATCTTATAACAATGTGATTACTTTTCAAAGACTTTAATGAAGTTTCATAACCTGACACATTTCAATACTTTATAAACCTGTAAATACTCTGCTATAAACCATGAATGCAAGTGTTTTTCCAACTGTATGCTATCCAGATATATTATTGCATAAGTAGCTTCTGTGCCAATTTAATCCTATATGAATCATTAATTATTTGCATTGTGAGTGAACGGAATATGTGAATAGATCTATGGGGTGTCGCTCACGTTTGTTGATACCATGCTTGGGGTAGCAAACACACTATATTTGTCCTAATAGGTAACATATTGGCAAGTTACCTATTTCCATGGGGACATTTGTCGCTAACTCCAATATCACTACGGTGATTTCCCTGTTTAATGTATTGATGTCATGAGCTTAGCTGCAATAATAATGTTACCATGATTTTCCATGATAATTGTATTCGTTGCAATTATTACCATTATAGTAACTTGCATTCAACCATATAATATTCAACTATTTTCCATGATAATTGTATTCGTTGCAATTATTACCATTATAGTGACTTGCATTCAACCATATGATAATATTCAACTGTTTTCCCATGATAATACTGTTCTTCATGATATTAAATGTTCTCCATGATAATTATCCCAGTAATGCCAATGTTTCCACTATAACTTGTATTCAACTATTAATTCAAACCTATGAATTTTCACTCAACCTTTGTGTTGATCCTTTTTAGCATGTTTATCTCAGGTAATTAAGCAAATTGCGGCACGGAGTGGCATGGACTCAAAGATGGTTGAACTGTTATCATTCAGACATAATGTTTTAGATTTTGGACCTCTTTTGTAAAACTCTGATTATATTGAATGATAACTAAATTTTTCCAAAACGTCTCTTTTAAGATGTTTTCTTTGATTATGGATTGTTGTATTCATGAAGTATTACCCCAGATTAGGCTTCGCTGCTTATATTGTAAAACTGGGGGTGTTTTGATTTGGTTCACTGAGCCATGGTATAGAGAAAAGGTCAAAACCTTAACTATAACCACATTTCTTTTTCAGCCATCAAAGTCCTCCGTGCCAACTACATTCGGAACAAGTATGTAAATATACATATCTATTAATTACTATTAAATAATTTACTTATGTTATTTACGACTGGGTAGTTAAAGATTGATGTCTTCTCCCAATCGCTCTACTTCCGATCTTGAGGTGCTTTTTTCCTCTATGAATATCTTAGCTATACTTCGGTCTCATCGGCCTTATTCCCAGCTTCAAATAGGAAGCTATTCTTTTAACCTTCAGAAAAACTATACAGATAATAGATCCACCTAGTAATTCTCATCTTTCTACAATAATCCTTGTTTAATGGACGTACAAGCATTTTATGCTAAGGACATTACCTATTACTTACCAGATCTACTTTACTACACAGCTATTTTGAATCCATCTCTGTATACCACCATCACAATATTTGACCTTCGATATTTCTGTATTCTGAAGAAACTTTTACAACCTAAGAAGCGAATCTGTTCATATCTTCTTCCTCTAACTTCGTTATCTATTCATCTCGGAATCAAACTTGTAATTTGGTATCCTATCTTCCTTAGTTTATACTCCTACCCCTACTCAGGTATTTGAAATAGAAAAATGTTCAGATAAGATGTATCTGAAACATCATGAGAAACAAGTCGAAGATATCTTGAATTACTTAGACGAACTCTATCTTCACCGCATTGAGAGAATGGAAGAAGGACGTATTAATGGTAACGAACTGAAGACTGAACTCAAGGAAATCCGTACTCAGATTATCAAACTTCAAAAGAAACGGTTAGGGCAAAAGGATAAGATTGCCTTTGCTCACTACAGATTTGATCTTGAACAAATCATTGAGAAAACCCAAGGCTTATCACCAAACAAATCAGAAGATCTTTAGATGTCATCTACCACAGCCATAATCTTCAACTCTTTAAATAGTTATAGCTTTATCCCAAGCCACGGGATGTGTGGTTATAAATATAATACGCTTGTCATATCTTGACTATGTACAGTAAAAAGGCAAGATATTTATAATGGAAATCCAGTTTCATACCTTATTGTTTTACAATTATCTTCTCTTCCATATTGTATCATTATCTCCTTCTTCATGAATCATTCCTAACTTCTAAGTGCTTAAAATCAAATATCAAGCATTCTCTATAAGCATTTTTAAGCATCACATGTTCTTTTTAAAGTATTATTTCTAAAATTTGTGATGTCATTCTTTACTACATGTTCTCTATGTTGATAGAATGCCTCCAAAAGGACATCAACATCCAAAAAAAAACCAAGCCATTTCTTAGATGCATCGGCAAATGGATTGCTTGATATTACTCAGCCGTGGAAGCACAGACTGCTGTCTTAGCATGTGTAGTAATCCCAACAATCTTAACTGGAACTACTGCAGTAAAACGGGAAATATTAAGTGTTTATCAGCTGTTAACTTTCTGCTTTAATGGTAAAGAAGTGCACGAAAGCCTTATTTACTGGTTTGAACGAACTGAATCAGTATTCTCACAAAGCAGATGTGCTGAGGAAAATAAAGTAACATTTGCTACTGGTACTTTAACTGATGATGCCTTGTCCTGGTGGAATGCACATGCCCAGCCTATGGGAATAGAGCAAGCTAATCAAATCACCTGGACTGAGTTAAAAAGGCTTCTGACGAACAAGTACTGTCCTCGAACTGAGATCAAGAAAAATGGAAGTGTATTTTATGGTCTAACTGTAAATGGAAGTGATCTAAAGATTAAATTAGAATATCCAAGAATTAGCATTCTTATGTCCAAACATGGTGCCAAATTCTGAGAAACTTATGGAAGCTTTCATCGGGGGACTGCCGCAAAGCATTGAAGGAAACGTTACTGCTTCAAAACCTCAGACTCTGGAAGAAGCCACCAACATAGCTCACAGACTAATGGACCAAATAATAAAGCGTAATTCTGTGCAAGAAACCAATGATCACAAACGATAAGGATCGATGATAGAAGAACACCAACAACAACAACTACAACCAATGATCGCAAACCAACATAACCCACTCCAAAACAATCAATAACAAAAATAAATACCCAAATAACCGTAACAATCCAACCGCAACAATTTATCACCATCGCAGCTAAAATGGGAAGGATGAAATCTTTAAGGCTAATTGGAAACGTGGATATAATGGAACTCATCCCATTTATAGGAAGTGTACTCTGCATCACACAGGACCGTGCACTATTGGTGTTACGAATTGTACAAGTAGGCCATCAAACTAGAATCTGTAGGAGCTAAAAAATCTTCTATTTTCCACATCATCTATTCTTAAACTAAAATCTCGAGACATGTAACATAAGTATCAACTCTTTTTCATATGTAAAGTTCGTATGTAAAGTTATCTATGAAATAATAAAGAGATAATTCCGTTACATCTTGTTATCTGGTGGTATCAAAACTCGACATTATTTGTCGATTCTATCATACTCAAACTCTAAATACTCTCCTCATACCTTTGCAACATAAATTTTCATCCTCGATTATATGGGCGTCAGTACAATCAACATCTCAATATTATCTAACCATTCATGATCATATCATTTTCTACACATTACCTATAATGTTTTTTTTGCTTAGGTTAGACGATTTATGATCTCTTTCTTTTTTTTTTTTATTTATTGAAATGAATTAAGAATGCTTCTTCATTTGAATAATAAAATTATAAATCCCTAAACTATGAATTTATAAATTCTTAGTTACAGGAGTTGGACGTTTCTTTTTGAAGTGATAATTATAAAATAATGTAGGCTTTAAAGATAGAACAGACGTACAAACAAGTTTCTTTCAATCTGTTTGTACATATTTACTTTCCTTTTCTTCACTTAAACATTATCATTATTACCTTCATCATCTGTTCATTTCAAAATCTGTATCTCACATGATTAGCAACTCTCTTACAAATTCATAATCATTCCTTGACATCACTCATTCCATGATCTCCGTATTCTAAAAAAAAATTCTATATTCTGCAACGTAATAACAAGGAAATACACAAGAATCTATGCAATGTCAAATGGTTTCAATACCACTAGGTACGAAAATTTTGACAAAGACTTGTGATAGCATTCTTATTTGATGTTGACTTTTAAAGGTTAATGAATAACGATTCCTTACGATCTGAGTTGCACAACGTATTCCATCCACCCAGATTCTACCAGAATCTAGAGAAATTCTATTGACTGTCACCAAGAGGTATGATCTTGAAAATAAGTAAACATGAACCTTCATCAGCCTTACCATTAAATTTGCCTAAATGATCTATGGTATTGAGAATGGTAACAGGACACCCAAATGGTCTTATAAAACTAAAAGTTAGTGTTGTACCATAATAAAGTTCATATGGGGTCTTGTTATGAGGCTTAACTTATAACAACCCAAGAATTTTCATCAAATGCAAAACTTATTTCACTATTATCACAATTGTACGGGGAAATTTTTCGCTTTATTACATTACTTGTATTGTCAATGTCTCAGTATGTCATAACTAAAGTAGATGAGCTCACGCAACCTATCTATGGCCATCCTGTCTTCATATATGTCAAGCAAACATCACAATATATCAAGTCAATATCATAATATCATTATTACAAGGCACATTATTCCTAAAAGGTACCATTTGCAACATCATATCAAAACGGGCTCTAAACCGTTATCATATACCTCCAAACCCTAATCTCATGGAAGGGTTAACCCCTAAAGTGAATGCACAAGCTACTAAAGCATATGTACAAGTAATATGATATCTCATTTAACATATAAAATCTCTTCAAGTCAAAGTACAAATCTCTAAAAACTCAATGTACAAGTCATTAAGCATGATCTATAAAATAGCCGTTTTACCTCCGTTTTCATTCTAATTTCTTCACCATTACTTTTGTACAAGCTACTACACGCAATCTACAATATATAAACCCTAAATATTCTATTCATAAGCTTTCATACATATTTTTACACTCAAAACCCTAATACGAAATCCTAAACCCTAAAACCGAACTAGTTTCTAATTGTAACTTTGACCCGTTTTCTCAATTTCAAACCATTATAACTTAAACCAA